>VKOC01017156.1:0-11706 GCA_009364415.1 Spea multiplicata
ATATATATGTGTGTGTGTGTTTGCCCGGGGTGGGAATTGTACAAGGAAAATGCCTGCAGGTAAGATGACTCATCAAAGAGGATATCCCTCAGGATTTTTACCTGGAACTCTAGGAAGGTGTAGATCTTCCTAGTGGCACATTTCTTGTACAAAACATGTGTTGTAAATGGCCACAGGTACCACCACCTCGTTGTGTATAGTGGAGAGGATATACACATCCTTCCTGTCTGTATACCTGAGGGCCGCCAACAGCTCCTGACTGGGCAGAGCACTGGTAGTGCTGCACCTCTGCTTGGGGTATGTTTTTGGGATAACCCTTGCAGGCTGGCCTAACATGCTGGGGTCTGCTCCAAAAATAACAAATGAAATGAACTATATATAATGTTTTTTCAAGCAAAGATAGAGCTTTCTTTTGATACCATAATTGGATAATTGGCTGAAAATTTAGAATGAGAAATTTAGTAAAAACTAGAGACAATGCGACAAAAAAACCCCTAATTTTTTTTTTAATTTTTCCCTCTGAATCCTCACAAAATTAGGTAAAGTGATGGAAAATCCCCTCCAAAGTTTATTAAATTCAGGTGTCGCTGGTTTCAGAAATACTAATTTTATATACGTTTCCATACTTTCCCAGCACCAGTAGCATAATATAAGGTGTACTTTTTTGTAGAATTTTATGCCTATGGCCTTAATGGGTTTGGGAGATTTGTGAATGGGGCGAGAGTTATACTGGCTAGATATATGCTAGGGCAATGGGATGTAAGGTTTTTTTTTATGATCTTTATTTTTTTTATATATATTTTTTTTTACACGAAAATGGTTTTTCCATTTCTGGTATTTTAGGGGTTATAACCAAAGAAACCGTTCTGGATCTAAATTTGGCACGCTCTTTTTACATTAAATACCAGGATTCAGTTTAGTTTTCTGGTATTAGCCAATTAAGTATATTAACATGTTCGATTCATGGTAGCTTTTAATATCAACCGTTCCAATGCCCCCTTCCTTTAGTTTAATACAAAAAGTTTGATCTTTTATTTCTCCATGTAAATTGTTCAAATACCATTTGTATTTCTTTCAGCTATCTATCTGGGAGGGCCATTGGGACTGACCTAAACAAATATAACCAACTTGGGAGGATGTAAGATTTGATTGTATTTACACTTGGGCTGCAACAACAAATCGATAAAATCGATGATGATCTATTATGAAAATCGTTGTCAACGATTTTCATAATCTATTAGTTGAATTAATTTTTAACGATTTATAAAATGAGTTTTTTTAGAGCAAATGCTCTGGAAAATCTCATTCTATAATCTGACCTCAAATAGAGATTGGATTATAATACTAGAATCCAGACCCCCCGCAAAGCTGGAGGAGACCTGGATTCTCTCTGCCACCCAGTGAGGGTCTGTGCAAAACCCGCAGACATCCTCTGCTTCTCCCCTGCACTTCCGCTGAGGCTTCTATTTCTGAACCCGGCGTCACGTGACCTTCCGGTGCAGCTTCCATCATGGAAGCCCCAACGCAAGCGGAGGGGAGAAGCGGCTGTCTGCGCGGATCGCACAGACCCCTACCGGCTGCCAGAGAGTATCCAGGTCCCGTGCAGCACTGCATGGGATCTGGATTTTAGTGCGCGATGTGCACATCCTCCACTACTTCACCTCACTGCCACTTTCACCTGTCCCACCAGTGGTTAATATATCAACAGAAGAAAAACAGGACAAGTAAGCAGCACTGGGTAAGTATTGTCTTTATTTTTATGCTCTTTGCCCTGTGTTTCTTCTGTTGATACATTAACCTCTGGTGGAGCAGGTAGAATCTTTTCGGAATCTGTTCATTATGTGCATTCTTTAATTTGTGTTTTTTATTTTTTGATGTAATATTTGATTTATTATTTATATTGTCCATATATTTATGTATATTGTGTATTTTTTTGTCTATTTATTAAAGCATATATTCTTATACCTATTTTAGCGATGTCAGTTTTTCTTATATCGGGGGGGCATAAGGCGTATCAGGGGGCACAGTGGCATAAAGGGCCTATAAGGGGTATCATGGGGCACAGTGGCATATAGGGGTAAAAGGCATATATTGGGCTATAAGGCATATCAGGGGGGCACAGTGGCATATCGGGGGTATAAGGCATATTAGGAGCAGAGTGGCATATAGGAGGTATAAGGGGGCACAGTGGCATCTCTGACATATATATGTCTTATACCCTCCTATAGGGGCAGAGTAGCATATAGGGGGCATTTCTGGGACAGAGAGGAAAGCTGGGGGTGAGATGTGCATAACTGGGCAAAAATAGTTTACATGAATATTTCCTAGTAAAGCTTTTTTTGGTATTTTTTGTGTTCTTGTTAAAATATATCTTTAATTATTATGTCTGTAAATAAGGCAAATTGTTGAAATGCATTGTAAATTTTTTTTTATTTTAAATAAATAAAATTAGGCATATTTTTTAAATCTGATTAATCGAAAAAATTGGCCAACTAACGATTATTTTGAAAAAAATTGTTTAGTTGCACCCCTAAATTTACCGACCCACCATAAAATGTTAGTCTGGCCCCACTCAACTATTTCTTAGTTTTCTGGATTAAAGTATGAAAAATTTCCATTTTTTTTTCTATTTTAGTTTGGTATGCATATCCCAAATGCTTCAATTTTTCTCTATTTCAAACAAAGGAAAACATTTTCTCTCCTTAGAATATTAGAATTGGATATATTTAATTGATAGTTGGAGAGACAACCATATTTTTCTATTTCTTTGATAGTATGGTCGATCAGTGTCATTTGGGCTGATAACATAAGCATGATGTCATCTGCGTAGAGATTTAATTTGTCACCCTGAATATGTTGCACCTTTTTATCTGGCTATTTAATCTAATAGATCGAGCAAGAGGTTCTAAGGAAAGCATGTACAGTAATGGAGATAATGGGCAGTCTTGTCTGGTCCCATTTTTTTTATATTGAGCCAGTCTGATCTTATTCCTGGTCCGATAATCCTTGCTGAGGGATTTCGCAACCTATTTTATTTTTTATTTTCTTGCCATACAGTGGCAGTACGAGTGGCTAGTGCTTCTCTCTTTGGACAAGACGCTGCAAGCAATAAAGGGTTAAATAACACAGAAACCCCTCCTCCTTACCGATATACGCGAGCCCCCTACGATAAGCCCCAGTTTCTTTCTTGTCCCTTACAGGGATGGAATGACTCTTCTGCTGGGGGATTTTTTCCTCCGAAGGTCCAGAAGTCTCGTGAGACGCACTGGTTGCTGCCTGGGGGTTTCAGCCTCCTATTGCTCCCCGGGTGGTGAGCAGAGGGAGGTCCCCTCTGTAGTGGTGGATGTTACGGAGGGGTTTGACTGGGGTTTCTTTTATTTCGGCTTCTTGGTGAGCATGCGCAGTAGGTGGAACGCACGCCTGGGCGACTGAAGATCTGATCGCGCTACTGAGCATGCGCAAATCGAATCTTCTGGAGGGCGCCAAATTGTAACCTATTTAAAGGGTTTCTTCGTTCCTGTCTGTCTGCGTGGGCATTTCTCAGCACAGGACGCTGTATCGCCAGCCCCTCCACGGTTCAGAGGATTTGAAGGTAAGATTTTTTTTTTTATCTTGTTCATTTTTCTCTTTTTCTCCAGAAGAAGAGGGGAAACTAGCAAAAAAAAAAAAAAATTGTAGCTTGTCAGTTTTTCTTTAACCAGATGTCTAGTTCGGTTTCACGTGGGGAAAAAGACAAAAAACCTGCACCCGCTCCAAGAAAAGACCTTTCAAATCAATGCATGTGGCTTGCTCTGAGTGTGCTATCCCACTTCATGATGGATGTGTAATGCCTGCGACTCACGAAAGACAAACGAAAGGACTTGCAATCGTTTCTGGGTTGGTTTTGAGGCGTTTCAGGTCTCTGCTGCTCAAGCACAGTCCAGGGTTTACGGGGAAATCTTCCCGCAAACCCAAGAGAATCCAGTTTATCCTCTGGGTCAGATCTATCATCGGGTGAAATCTCCCAATCTTCAGTCTCTAAAGCCTTTGACAGTTCTGAGGATGAAGCATTTTTTCCTCCCCAGGAGCTTCAAAAAATTTACATGTTATCTGATGAGGAGGTTGATAAAATCAAGGGATTCTCTATACTACCCAAGCTCAAGGAGTTTATGGTGAGGGAATTGAAATACCTGGGAAAGAGGGACTTTCTCTCCAAACATTTTAAACATCTATTCCGGCTCCAAAGTGAAGAGCGGTGGGATGAGCCCCCAAAGCTGATGTCCACAGAGCACAGCTGTCTACGAAAACTACCATTTCCATTGGAGGAGTTTCCGGCCTTAAAGACTCCATAGATAGAAGAGTTGAGACTTCTTGCAGACGGATTTTTCAGGAGTTGGGTTCTCGATGCAGAGCGGCGGTGGACCAAAATTCCAAAATCTCCATTTGAAGGGAAAAAATAGTTTGGAGTCCCCTTAGAAGATCTTATCAAGCAGATGTCAGAGACCAAGGGGGCTATAAGAACACCAGGCCGTTCCAGACGTCTTCCAGATCGCAGATTTTTTATGGAGACAGAAAATTCCAGGACCGTCCCAAAAAACGGGAAAAAAGGACATTTTGCCGGGTTTAGAGGAAGGCTGCAGCAGTTCAAAAAAAAGAAAAGGGGTTATAGAGAGTTGAACTTTCCAAGGGGTTTTGGAACCCTTTCCAGTTCCAAAGCCGGACGGCTCCTTCCGCCCCCGTTTTGGATCTAAAGAGGGTGAACAGCTGCATTCAGTATCGTCGCTTTCGGATGGATAACATTTAATTGGTCGTGCAGTTACTTCAGAAGGGAGACGTTATGATCACTCTCGACTTGGACGCCTACCTTCATGTCCCGATTGCAAAGGCTTCCAGAAAGTTTCTCAGGTTTTCGATTCGAGCAAACTGGAAAATTCTTCATTTCCAGTTCAGAGCGTTTCCGTTCGGTCTGTCATCGGCTCAGAGGATCTTCACAAAAATTTTGTGTCCATTGACGGCAGTTCTGAGAGAAAAGGGGATTTTTATTGTTCTTTACCTGGATGACTGGCTCATTAAGGTCGAATCTTCAAAGAGGCTCCTGGCGGATTTAGCCACCACGATTCAATTTCTGGAAAGTCACGGCTGGATCATCAACCAAAAGAAATCCAACCTCCTGCCTTCCACCAGGATCCAATTCCTCGGCCTAATGGTGGATTCAGTTTCCCAAAGTATATTTCTACCGACCACGAAGATCAGAAAGATCAAAAGCGAGATCACGTCTCCAATTAAATCCAACTTGCTCTATCAGGCCATGAGCATCCTGGGTCTACTGACAGCCTCCATCCCAGCGGTCAGGTGGGCGAAGTCTCAACTCTGGCCCCTTCAGTGGGATATACTGCGGAATTGGTCGAGGCGAGAGGAAGATCTAGACCTGGACATCACCATATCGAGTCAGGTGTTATCTCAACTAATCTGGTGAAGGACATCTTCTCATCTCTACAGAGGGCCTCTTTTCGCCCTCCCGATTGGATCACTCTGACCAGGGATGCTTCCGGAATCGGATGGGGCGCCCCTTTAAGTTGTCACTTCAGGCAACGCAATTGGTCCCCAGAAGATTCACTTTGTTCCAATTTCCGGCGCTGAAGGGCGGTTCTTAGTTACATAGTTACATAGGCTGAAAAAAAGACATGCGTCCATCAAGTTCAGCCTTTCCTATATCTGTTAATTTGTTGCTGTTGATCCAAAAGAAGGCAATTTTCCAATTTTGCACTAACCAGGGAAAAAATTCCTTCTTGACCCCAAAATGTAGTAGATTCTCCTTGGATCAATAAGCTGTTTCCCCATAATTAAAGATTATATCCCCGAATATTATGTTTTTCCAGGTATCCATCCAGTTGCAGTTTAAACGTCTGTACAGACCTCTGCAGGCATTCCTGCACATCCTTATTGTCCTTACTGTAAAAAACCCTTTCCTCTGCTTTAGTCTAAATCTACTTTCTTCCAGTCTAAATGCATGACCACGTGTCCTATGCATAGTCCTGTTTATGAACAGATTTCCACACAATTTTTTGTATTGGCCCCGAATATATTTATTTAACGTTATCATATCCCCTCTGAGGCGACGTTTTTCTAAACTAAACAGATTTAAATTAGTTAACCTTTCTTCATAACTATAGTGCTCCATTCCTTTTATTAATTTTGTAGCCGCCTCTGCACCCTTTCTAGTGCTATGATATCCTTCTTTAGAAAAGGTGCCCAAAATTGCACAGCATACTCAAGGTGCGGCCTTACCATTGATTTATACAGAGGCAAAATTATATCTTTATTCCGCGACTTGATGCCCCTTTTTATACACGACAATACCTTACTGGCCTTAGCAACCGCAGACTGACACTGCACATTGTTGCCAAGTTTGTTGTCTATAACAATTCCCAAATCCTTCTCATTTGTCATTACCCCTAATTCACTACCGTTTAGGGTGTAGGTTGCTTGTGCATTCGCTACCCGGAAGTGCATAACTTTACATTTATCTACATTGAATTTCATCTGCCATTTGAGTGCCCAGTCCCCCAGTCTATCTAGATCCCTCTGCAGCACAGTAATATGCTGCTCGCCCTGTATAACTTTACCTAGTTTTGTGTCCTCTGCAAACACAGAAACATGACTTTCAATGCCTACTGCCAGGTCATTTCTAAATATGTTGAATAAAATTGGTCCCAAAACAGAACCCTGAGGGACACCACTTACCACTTTTGACCAGCTTGAAAATTTACCATTTATAACAACTCTTCATGCTCTCTTAGCGTTCAAAACACAGATTGAATTTTCACGGAGCGGCTTTCTGACAACGCTATGACAGTCTCGTATATAAACAAGCAAGGGGGGACACGGATAAGGAGTCTACAAGTTCTTTCTGCAGTTTTGATGAGATGGGTCCAGCTTCAGCTAGAAGACATATCGGCCACCCATATAAGAGGCTGCTACAATTTGATTGCGGACAATCTCAGCAGGTCGCAAGGTGGTCGCAAGCAGTGTGGTCCTTAACCGCAAAGACATTCACCTCCCTCGTGTTAAGATTTGGCCTTCTGGAGATAGATCTTATGGCGTCCAGGCGAAACAGGAAAGTTCCGGTTTTTGGCTCAATCAACAAGCAGGATTCGCCAGAATTCCTGTAGTGCTGTCCATAAGGTGGAATTTCCGTCTGGGATATGTGTTTAAAAACTCCAGTCGCATTGATTCCCTGTATCCTCCAGAAGATCCGTTCACACAAAGCCCGGGTCTTAGTCATCATCCCATACTGGCCAAACCGAAGTTGGTTCTCGCTCCTATGTCAAATAAAATGTTCAAGTTGAGGGCCTGGCTACTGCAAGGATGATTCTTTGTGATCAGGGTATTGAAGATAGTCTGTCTGACTTGCTGTTAAAATCTGTCAAAGGGTCTACTTCAAGAATTTGTGTCTGGAAGAAATTCCTTCTGTGGTATTGATCAAGGGATTTGACGGTGTTTCCTCCTCCCATTGTTTTGGATGCTTTCCAATAAAGCCTTTCTTCAATTGTTGAACTGCTCCAAATTATGTGAATATAAAGTTACGTGGACAGAGAGAAAAATAAGACACACAACACACTCTGGGTCAGGTCCAAAATCACTCTGCTTTATTTTGTTTATATTATAGATTATATAGTGTCTGGAAAAAGGGACGTCGGGTTACGTAAAGCTTATTAATTGGTTAATCCTGAAACTATGCGGAAATAGGCAGAAAGGCAGAAAACCGTTAGAAGCAAATATTAGATACTTTCCTGCAACTAGATATAGTCAGGATGGCGCTTGCGGTTAGTAAAATATAGATAACTGAATACACTGCTACTTGCGTCTCTCACATATCTGCGTGAGGTGTAACCCTTTATTGGTCGAGGCCAGCTTATATTCATTTAAAGCAATAAGCGTTTCTTGCTGATATATAGTGGTTCCGTAACAGTCCCCCCTTGAATATACGATGGCCGACTGTCCCTAATCCTGACAGATCCTACCGGACATGATCACGCATCCTCTTCACCTGCACCTGTGGCGACAAATTATCCCTATTGGATAAAATCCTGGTTTCAGGTCTTGGACATGTCCCTCGGATCTATATGTCCCTACACGGGGCGGGGATTACCGTCAGGGGGAACTATCGAACTAAATGGGGTTTCATAAGAAGATGCAAAGCTTGGCATCGTGTCATCGTACATAAGCATTAACGGGATAATCTCGCCTACTGCAAGCATTTTATTGCATAGGCGTCGAAGACAAGGGACTACATATAATAGCATAAAAGCAGCAATAATCACAATAATCAGTAAAATTATTCCCAGCTGGACCAGAGCTTGTTTCCATCCTTTGAGCTAGCCAAACCATTCGGCCCACGGATGATCGATTCCGGAGTTGCCCTTTAATTCGTCTCCTAGAGAATTTAACTTTTTAATAGCCACGGTCACTTTTCCGTCGGGGCCTGTATTATCTTGGATGAAAGTACAACATGTTTCTCCAATTATTTGACAGACTCCGCCTTTTTCTGCCAGGATCATATCTAATGCCATACGATTCTGAAAAGTCATCTGGGTTGCAGCCTCCAATTGATCCGAAAGTCCTTGGAGTGCATATCGGGTATAGTTGACAAATCTCTGCTGATTTATAATAGATATAGTTAATCCAGTCAACATTTTTATTTATTGTAACAATGGGAAAAATGGATGAAACCAGCGGCTACTTGATCTCGGGCTTTATATTCATCTGAGACCCCCCTAGGAACTCCTATTGCATCTATATACACATGGGGGTCGACGCTTCCTTCGGGGGCTTTTGAGACACTGCGTTTCTTACGGAACAGGGTAGACTGGGCCTCAACAGCTTCTGGCTCTTCCGACATTATAAATAACGGCATTATAACTTTGGCCAGTGCACATTCACCAGTCCAACTACCTTCTAATCTGGTGCGCAATTTCATATCTCCACATAGCCAATAGATGTCTCCCAGAGAATATACTTGATTCTGTGTGGGGGGGACCGGTCAGATTGCTGTATTCAGCACAATTACCATTAGAGAATTTACCAAAAAATTTGCCTGTTCCTTTGGTGTTTGAAATGCAAATATAAGTGCCAGAATATATAGTAATTCCTCCGTTGAGCTTGGGAGCCTCAATTAGTAGAGGATATTCTCTTTTCCATTTCTCACATTCGGTGAATTTGTTACTGGTATTGGTATAAAGACTCAATAGACATAACAATGACTGATAGGGCAACTGTAGGGGTACTGTACCCAGATGTGGACGGGCTCTACCACACACATAGCAATTGGACTTATTGTGCTTAATAGCAAAATATTGCATCCACTCGAGCCATAGATTAATATCATTATATCCAGTTTCTATGGCTACAGTATCATCATAAGTGGGATTCGCTATAGCTATCATACGTTGAATGGCGCGCAGGACAGTATATGGAATTTCCGGTGGTTTCGAAACTGGTTGGTTTGATGGTTTACCTTGTGGCTCTTCCCATTCTAAACTATTGTATGTATCTTTAAGATAGAAGGGGGCCTTGCCGTTCATGAAACCATATTTGTAAATCCCAAAAATATATTTTCGAGCATCAGTTGGCCGGGGATTCTCTATAATAAGGGTGTATCGTTGGTTATCACCAGTGCCGCTGGATATGAGAGTCATTCGTGAGAGCAATGATTTACCATATTGATCTTTGAGGGCTAGGGCTTCAGGGGGCTTATATTCCCATTTGGTTAGTTATAACAGAGCCCCAATACCCGCAGTCGTCCCCCCATTGCCCTCCAACATAGCATATGTACCAAACACATTCTCCTATTTAAACATCACAATACCCGGGGTTAAAATTATCGGTGGTATCCCCTTCTTGTGTCATCACACCGGTATATACATTGGTGTAGCGTTTAGAAACACAATCCATAATATGACAAAATTGGAATGAGTATGTGGCTACTGTTGTGCTACTGGAGTTGTACAAAAAAATGGGAGGACCTGCTTGTTTTGCATCTCTTGTAATGGCTACCCGACCCCCCTGGTGACTGATAGCTTGGGCTGGTTTTCCCCATGTATGTTGGAAAATGAATGATAATAATAGTGGGATGCCCACTCTTTTGCAAAGGATATGCATTCTAGGAGTCATTGATTGGAGGATCGTATCCTTTGACTCTCTTGCAATGCGATGCGTGTATCCAGGTGGGTTTCCCTTCAACTTTTATTGAGGTAGGAGTCGTTAGTAGCACTTGAAAAGGGCCCTCGAATCTCGGTTCCAAAGTAGATCGGACGTGTTTCTTCACGACCACCCACTCTCCAGGCAATAGAGAGTGAGTACCTTCGAGGATATTGGGATCTGGAATAGAAGAGAAAACTTGGGTATATATATTAGATAATTGAGTAGTCAAAGCAATAACATATTTTGCCATTGTTTCATAATTCATTTGCAACTGTTGTGGGAAGTATTGTCCTAATTTAGGGCTACTTCCAAAAAGTATTTCGTGTGGGGTCAGTTTGTGTGACGCCTTTGACATATGTCTGATAGCAAAAAGTACGATGGGTAGGCACTGTACCCAATTTAGACCAGTCTCTTGTGTCATTTTCAACATCTTTGATTTGATTATGCCATTTTTCCACTTTCCCGCTACTCTGCGGTCTGTAGGGAGTATGGAAAGCAGGATGTGAACCTATAATTTTCCACACTTCTTGAGTGATGTTTGCCGTAAATGCAGGTCCCTGATCGCTTTCTATGACTTCTGGGACACCGAACCGGCAAATGAGTTCCTGAATAAGCTTCTTTGCGGTAGTGGGTGCGGTTTGGTTTCGTACTGGATAGGCTTCTGGCCATCCGGAAAACACATCTACCACTACCAGTAACATAGTAACATAGTAACATAGTTCATAAGGTTGAAAAAAGACCAAGGTCCATCAAGTTCAACCTATATACATATTGTGTCCCTACCGTGTTGATCCAGAGGAAGGCAAAAAACCCTTATGAAGCAGATGCCAATTGCCCCATACCAGGGGGAAAATTCCTTCCCGACTCCAAATATGGCAATCAGAATAAATCCCTGGATCAACGTTCTGTCCCTATTAATCTACTATCCATAACTTGTAATATTATTGCTTTCAAGAAACACGTCCAGGCTCCTTTTAAACTCTTTTATTGAGTTTACATTACCACTTCCTCTGGCAGAGAGTTCCATAGTCTCACCGCTCTTACTGTAAAGAACCCCCGTCTGTGCTGGTGTAGAAACCTTCTTTCCTCCAGCCGTAGAGGATGTCCCCTTGTTATAGATACAGTCCTGGGTATAAATAGGTCCTGGGAGTGATCTCTGTACTGCCCCCTTACATATTTATACATAGTTATTAAGTCCCCCCTAAGCCGTCTTTTCTCCAAACTAAATAACCCTAATTCTGATAATCTTTCTGGGTACTGCAGTCCTTCCATTCCCCTTATTACTCTGGTTGCCCGTCTTTGAACCCTCTCCAGTTCCACTATATCTTTCTTGTACACTGGTGCCCAGTACTGTACACAGTATTCCATGTGTGGTCTGACTAGTGACTTGTACAATGGTAGAATTATTTCCTTGTCATGGGCATCCATGCCCCTTTTGATGCACCCCATGATTTTATTTGCCTTAGCAGCAGCTGCCTGACACTGGTCGCTACAGGTAAATTTACTGTTAACCAAGACTCCTAA
>VKOC01017157.1:0-64567 GCA_009364415.1 Spea multiplicata
TATGCCTTATATCTCCACATATGCCACTGTGCCCCCTGGAGTGCCCTATAGCCCCCTGGTGTGCCTTATATGCCACTGTGCCCATGATATGCCACATACCTCCTGATATGCCACTCCAACCCCTGATATGCCACTGTGCCCCCAGTTATGCCTTATAGACACTTATATGCCACTGTGCCCATGATATGCCACTCCAACCATTGATATGACACTGTGCCCCCAGTTATGCATATATCTCCAGATAACCCACTGTGCCCCCCAATATGCCACTATGCCCCCTGGTGTGCCACTCTCCCCCATCATAGAAGCCCCAGCAGAAGTCATTCACAAACATCCATTGATCTATTCCCTAAATCATACATACTGGTTAATACAAACTCTTTCACTGCCTTATCAGAATTGCAGATTTCCCGCGCACTCAAGGCTGCCTTCAGGTTGCTCTCACAGAAGGTCTCTTTTCTTTTCCCGCAGGAACGGAGCAGAGTCATTTGATGAGATGTTAAATCACGTGACTCTGCTGTGTTCCTGGGCAGAACAAGAGAAGTGACGCTGTGAGGGAGCAGCGAGAAGGCAGCCTTGCGGGACTGCGCGGGATTACCGGGACCCGCAGGTATGCTGGCTGACCGCCCGCTCCCGCCCGCAATAGCTGAAAAACCGCCCGCGCCCACAAGTTCTTTGGCGGGTCCCGCCTCCCAATGCAGTCCTCTACTCCAGTCACTCCTGGGAGTGTTAAATTTTGCCTGCAAGCTGAATCCTATGGGTAGGATTTTTAATTGGAGATTGGAGAGATCATTGTCAGGGATTGCAGAGAGCTTCTTTAAGATAAGATTAACTAAGCAAAAAAGCAAGACCTGGCAGTATGGGACCAGCTTCTGTCTGATTTTAACAGAATAAGATTGTGGGTGGATAAAGAGGAGTCCAGTCCACAGCTACAATTGTTTACAGACGCAGCGGGTTCAGTGGGCTTTGGAGCATTCCTGGCAGGTGAGTGGTGTGCCGAGAAATGGCCAGCAGAATGGCACCATCAGGGGCTTACAAAGAACTTGACATTCATTGAACTGTTCCCTATTGTGATATCTTTGGAAATTTGGTGGACCAGCCTGGCTAACAAGTCTGTGGTATTCTGGACTGATAACCAGAGCGTTGTTTACGCTATTAACAACATGTTGTCAACATCTATTCCAGTCATCAGGCTTATCAGGCACTTGGTCTTATTATGCATGAGGCACAAGCATGTGACAGGTGTCAACAACACTACTGCCGATGCCTTGTCCAGGGCAAGCCGCAAGGGTTTTATTTTTCCTACAAAACTTTGGCAGTTGGCAACTCAATCGGCTGTTGCCAACTGCCAAAGTTTTGTAGGAAAAATAAAAGGCTGCCAAAGTTTTGTACAGACGCGAATGGAACAGGTGGGTAAACTTTGCGTGAGACGCAGTGCAGTCAAATACCTTCCCCTTAGAGAGAGGGTACTGCAATATATTGCTTATATGAACAAAATAGGGTTTTCAAGAGCCAGAGCCGAGTCAGCCTTAGCAGCTATATCATTCTTGAGCAAGCTTAAGGGTACTGTAGACTTTACTAAAGAATTCATAGTCAAGAAAATTATGAAAGGTTGGTGGAGAGCACAAAAAGCAACACCCTGACAAATCTCAGACTCTGTGAGATGTTGCATACATAGGTCTAAAACCAACCAAGGAGGGCAAGGCACATGGCTATCAATACATGCATCAGCAGGTCCAGCATGCCCAGTACAGACAGTTAAGGCCTTTTTAGCAGTGTGGCCAAGAGGGGGACCTGCTTCTAGTACATAGCAATGGTCTCCCCCTTCCAATTGAAGTCAGTCCTAAACAAAGCTCTGGCAGAAGCAGGCTTGGATCCCAGGCAATTCGGTACCCATTTGTTTAGAATAGGCACAGAGACATCAGCAGCCGTGGAAGGTAGGTCTGCAGAATTCATACAAGGATTGGGCAGATGGCGCTCCACAACTTACTTGAGATACATAAGACCATTAAGGTTATAATGGGCTATTTTTGTTACGCTGGTGTCACAATAATGGTGCTAACTCTTTTTGCCTTTTCAAGTCTTTCCAAAGAAAGAAGTCCTGATCATCGGACACTCATTTATCCACTTGGGCAATGTGAGGGCAGCAGTCAGACCTTACGGGTGCCATCTGGGGATGCCGCGGGAGCACATGAATATTCACTGGCTCGGGAAGAAGGGAATGACATTGAAGGACCTTCATCGCATGTTAGACCAAGCGGAAAGGAACTGGGTAAGCAGGACCTCATTATTATACCCCGGGGTAATGAATTGATGTCAAAGAAGTAAATCGATTTGATCTTAAATTTACAAAGCAAGGCCAAGAAGCTACTGCTGAGGTGGCCCCGGGGTTACACTGGCCTGGTCAGACATTATCCCCAGGAAGGTGTGGGAAGTCAACATTAATGGCGGCAAAAGGGGTCCTCCTTCCAAGGTCGTCAGCAAACACCCTCTACGGTTGTGATTTGGGCCAGCCCCGGGCACTGATTTTGTGGTGGCTATATGTGCAGGCATACCCCTTCGCTGATGGTATTGGTCAATGACAAGCACTGACTTTGTGGCCAGGCGGTCAAGGGCAAGCACTGACTCTGTGGTCAGGCTTGTCTCTCAGGGCCAAACGGGGCTTTTGCCATAGGCACGCCAGGGTGCGGATGGGGAGGACCATGACAATGCCCCATGGATCCTCCGTGATAGCAGCTGGGTGGGGTGGCCCAGCTTGCTATCTGTTTATCGGGGAGGGGTGTACAGCTAGTGGAGCTCCTAGCTTGCCCCTCGGTCCCGCTTGTCACATCAGATGCAGGTTGATCTGGATGCTGACTGGAGGCTGAGTGCACGGTGACACAGCAGCTGTCCTCGGGGAGAGGGGATGCCACATTATACTGGAACTTTTATGTGTGTAATAAAGAGACTTCATTTGCCTCGACCTTCGTTGTCTCATAGTGTTTATTGTTTAAAGTTGAGAACTTTATGCACCTTAGTCCATTAGAACTATATGCGATAGGAGTGTAGCAAAGCTACCATAACACCAAGTGGGACATTTTATACCACTTTTTAATGTAAGCTACCAGATTTTATTCAATATTAGATATAATATATATATATATATAATTATATATATATATAATATATATACTTTTTAACCTCCTGGTATCCGCCTTCCGATTTTTTTGAAGAAGACTGGTTTCATGCACGCCATCAGGAACACCTGAAAGTTGCATTGTAAAGAAACGAAATGCAAAGAGGCCAGGCATTGACCTGCAAAGTTACCTAGGAGTCTAGAGAACCTACACCATCTGTGAAACAAAAGTTTTGGGAAGTATATCTTTGATATAATTTTATTTATTGATTTGTTTTGGGGGGTTTTATTCTCAATTTATTTTTTGAGAATTGTCACTAATTATCTTTATTTCACATTGTGACGGGACCGTCCTGTACCCCGACTGGCTACTCCCGCCAAATGTTGCTTCCTCCTGATGGGACACCAACAAGTAACCCCTTCAGCGCCGGGCAGAACAGCGTTGTAGATAGAAGAGGGGACGTCGCTGCACCGTAGCTGCATTGGCACTGTGGCTATCTGAAGCCTAGCTACACAGCGAGACTACAGCCCACCCCAAACATCAGGTAACACTCATGTTGAGGTGAAAACAGGACTCATGTATTAAAGCCAAATACAGAGCTATATATACACAACAGGGGCAAGACAAATATCACATGATCCAATTACCATGTCAGGAAGGAAGTAATTAGATCAAATCCTGCAACACAATATCCGGGGGAAGGACAGGATGACGCGAGACATAAATAATTACATTAACTGGGGACGTAGACGTGGAATGACGATATACATATAATTGGCTTGAGACAGACAATGGCCAGGGCACATAGATAACAGGAGCTCACAGGGTTAACAGCTACCTGTTATGTAATTGATAATTAGGTATGTAGCAGTGACACCTAGTTATACCTACAGGGGGTCTTAAGACAAGGGCTAACTCACACAATAACAGGGGAAACTTCACACCTATACAATTAACAATGCTAAGACAATCAGCCTTCTTCCTACCACAGGATGTCCAGCTGACGTTACAGTTTTGAGACTCTGAGTGCTAAAACATGGGGAATATCAGCAGAAACTGAACCCCTGTATCCACACACAGAAGTCTCTACAAGGCCTGGGCCCCATAGTCGATAGGGAGGAGGCTGGCTCTCAGACCTCTACAGGGGCCCCGGTGATGGAGGGTTCTGTCACACACATTACTTTGGGGGTAACTGTGGAGTTTTTACCCCCCGTGATTCAGCAGCACTTATTACGTTTGTTTAGCACTTCACCTAAAGTCACTTATTTATATATTGGGTTGCTGTTTAACACATACCAGGAGCTGTAAACCCATACCTGTTGGGGGTAGGGGAATACTACCATTTGAACTACCCTGGGGTGTCTAGTTTTTAAACATATATGATTGGGTAAACTGAACTGATAACTGTCCAAATTAGGACACAGGGACAGAATTACCGTATTTGCTCTGAAAAATACCCCTCTTCTTATAATCGAGGTTGTCTTCTAATCAGACCTCAAATAGAGGTCTGACTATGAGACTAACATCCAGATCCCCCCGCAGCGCTTCAGGGGACCTGGATCCTCCTGTCTGGTAACTTCAGCTGCTGCCGGCACTTCCACTGGGGCTTCTATAACGAGCGCCGGCAAAAGTGCAGGCAGCAGCGGAGGTGGTCTGCGTCCATCGAGCGGACGTTCGCGGCCGCCAGAGAAGAGAGTTCCTGGCAGCGCTGTGGGGAATTCTCCTCTCTGGCAGCCGGGGAAGGTATGCACAATGCGCTACTGCTGGCACTTCCGCCGGGGCTTCTATGACGGAGCACCAGCGTCACATGACCTTCCGATGCTCAGTCATAGAAGCGCCGGCGGAACTAACGCCGCCCTCCACCCGTTGCCCCCACCACCCCCACCAGACACCAGGGAGTCAGACGCACTGGTAAGCCGGGGGGGGGGGCATAAGGCTTTTCTGGAGGCAGCGTGCCCCATGATATGCCTTTTTAACTCCCCTATATGCAACTCTGTCTCCAGATATGCCTTTTAACCCCCTATATGCCACTCTGTCTTTTGAAGCTGGGACTCCAACCAGGGCCCTCTGCAATGTGTGAAATGTTACAGAGGTGCTGCTATGTCTAGGTTCAAATGTAAACGGACCAAGTAATGCACCATATGCCGGTAGTGGTATATAGGGAGGTATAAGGCATATCTGGGGGGGCAGAGTGGCATATAGGGAGCTATAGGCATATCAGGGCAGAGTGGCATATAGGAAGGTATAAGCGCAAGACATATCTGGGGGAAGAGTGGATATATAGGGAAGTTATACGTGCTACCTGGGGGGCAGAGTGGCATATATTGAGTTATAAGGCATATCTGGGGAGCAGAGTGGCAAGCCTGGGGTCAGATGTGCAGAACTTGGGGGCAAGTTGGCAAATAAATGGAAATAAAAACAAGAAATGTGTTCTTGTACCTTTTAACCCCTTCAATCCCAGGGGTTTTTGGTACCTCAAAGCCTGGAGCAATTTTGCCATTTTTGCCCTATGTCGGTTCAGAGATGATTCTCTTTTCCTGTGAATAGTGTACCATGTAAACTATATATTGTTTTTTCAAGGAGAGATAGAGCTTTCTTTTGATACCATAGTTGGATGATTAGCTGAAAATTTAGAATTAGAAATTTAGTAAAAACTAGCAAAAATTAGAAAAAAAACACCTATTTTTTTTCATTTTCCCTCTGAATCCTCACAAAATTAGGTAAAGTGACAGAAAATTCCATCCAGATTTATCAATTCAGGTGTCCTGATTTCAGAAATACCTAATTTATATAGATTTTCCATATTTTCCCAGCACATATAGGCAACATACTATAAGGTGTACATTACTTTATACAAAGCCGTTAAATTTTTACATTAGGTATGATGGGACTGCAACTCTAATTTTAAACAAATAAAACAAAAACACCCACAAAGGTATATATTTCTGTAAAGCAGACAATCCAGGCTATCCTATCAGGGGTATTTGGGCACTGTCAAAGTGGTTTTTCACCAACGCTTCTTAGTATTTTGTAGTATTCTTAGGATTTTTTTGTACAGGGTATGTGTTACTGCAGAGAAATCTATCCTAAATTGTGCATTCGCTGTTACAGCTCCCTCATCTGAGTGATCGGGTAGCCCAGCAGGGTCTAGACAGACCCTACTGGGCTACCCGATCCTCCGTGAACTTCCTGGTCACGTCAGTAGTGACGTGACCTGGAAGGGAAAGCCCCATCGGGCATTTCTATCTGTAACAGCTTTCCAGCTTTGCGCCGGAAGCTGTTACAGGAGATCGGGCAGCAGAAAGCCAGCGACGCTAGCTTCTGCTGCCAGGGGAGAGTCCAGGCTGTCAAACGATGTACTAGATGTACCGGTACGTCCATAGGGGTTCCTTAATGGGCGTTTTTTGGACGTCCCGGTACGTCTATAGGGGATTGAAGGGGTTAAAAGCCACGACAAGGAAAACAATGTAGTTACTACAAAACTGCCGCTCTCAGGATCACGTTAAGGGCTTCCTCATTGGTTCTGGGGATAGAGGCTTAACTCCCCTTATAATTACGCACACACTTTTTTATACTTTGTTAGCCCAGGATAGGTCTTGTTTCCTGCTCCCTTGCAGTCCTCACATGCTGCTTGTGCTGAGAAATAACATCATATCTCCAGGCTCAGACTCAGCAGACTCCTGGGCCTGAGCGGAAGCGGGGCCCTACAGCCCCAAGATATGCCCAACTCTAAGATGTGCATTGTACTTTTCTACAGTTTAGTCAGTGCTCCCCTGCAAAACCCTAGGTGCCAGAATGGGATTTCTTGTCGCTGCAGCATCCTGACACCTGGAGTTCGTGGAGCCCTGATATAAAAATTAACCTGAATAACGGAAATTTCCAAAGAGCTAAGATGACAAGGGAAATTAAATCTTCCCTGGACCTCACATCCCCATCCCTGTCTCTCCTGGCCTCCGAACTACAGGAACATTTTACTTGGAACTGCCAATTTTCTTCTAACTCTGCATGAACTTTTACAATTGAAGATTTTCCTAACTTGCAGTGCAAGAAAATATATAATTTATTAATGACAGGAGGCGAATATTATGCATTAAATTCCTTCTTTACTACTTCAGCAGCAAAATGGTTAAACTTGGGCACCAGGGGGCTCTTCGTGTTCGTGCTCTTCTTCGGGAAAAAAACAATCTTCATATTCCGCGAATATTCACCTGTTCCTGTCTTCTCTTCAGGCGAATATTCGTGGACATTCTTAGTGTTCGTTTTTTCCGGTTAAGGGGTTAATATGGGGTTAACGCGTGGTCGCTTGCACGGCCCTTTAAACTATGGATTTCCGCTCCCGTTATCTAACGCAAATCCATAGGTTCACTGTCAGGGGTTACAAAGGCCATGTGAGTGAGTCTATTAGTCACCTGCAGGGTCTTGCATCAACCAATTGACAGGCAACAACACAGAGAAAAGGATGATGTGGAAATGAAGGGTAGAAAACAGACTGTAAACCAGTTTTAGTAAGTCTATGGATTTTAAAACTAACACCATTAGGTGTCTAAAGATATATCTAAAGCCCGGACATCGGAAACCTTTTTGAAAGAAATGAGACATAATAAAGTGGTTGGTTTAAATGACAATCATTTCAAAGGCAGAGAGTCATAATTGTCCCAGGAATTCAATAAGTTCAATACAATAGACACATCCCATGTATGATGGTATTTAGGAAGAGGGGGCGTTTGAAACGGATACCCCTCATGAGCTTGCAGACTAAAGAATGCTTACCTGAAGGAAATCCATCGATGAGAGCGTGATTGGAGGAAATAGCCGATCTGTACAAAATGATGGTAAGATAAGCTTTACCAGAGTCAAACTGGGATGAAAGGAAATTTAGAATGTTGGTTACATTAGAATGTACGGGATCCACCTCCCTTTCCATGCACCAAAGTAACCAAAGCTTCTAGGCAGATCCGTAATTAGTTCTGGTACCCGGAGCCCAGGCTTTGGAAAGGATTGGCAAGCATGTAAATTGTCATTTCTTATTCTTCCAGAGGAATTGGAGAAATGGTTGATGGCACGGATGAATGGGTACAGTAAGATATGTGTCCTTTAAATCTATCTTTATGAGCCAATCTTTGTGAATGAGGTCTCGAAGGAGGTGAATTCCTTCCATTTTGAAATGGTTGTATTTCACAAAATCCTTTTTCTTAACCAAGAACAAATTGCTCAGGAAACCAGGGGAGTCTAGAGGGACCTGAATAATAGCACCTTTGTGGGACAGGCCTGATATTTCTTCTTGGATCAGCAAAATGTCTTGTTAAGTAAAATTAATTGGATGGGGAAGTTGATCCTGAAAATGGGGAAACATGAATTCTATTTGGTAACCCCTTACTGTATCTAGAACCCAAGAGTAGTTTGTGATATGAATCCAGATAGGGAAAAATGTAAACCCCCCCCCCCAGCCTGTTGGGAAAGAAAGGGGAGCAGTAATACTCACTGAAAGAGGATCTCCCACAAGGAGTTCCTCGATGGCCCCGTGCTTTCCAGGGTCTTCCCTGATGTGGGAAGAAAAGGGAGAAGGTAGGAGTTTCCTTGATAACCCTTGGGTTATATGAAGAGGTCTGGTATGGAAGGTTTGGACGGCTGGGGAAACAACCTCTGCTTTTCCCAGCCCTGCCAAAAAAATATGGGTGGAAAACCTTCTTGACACTGGCATTTGCCTTGTCCAAATTGGAGAAAACATTTACATATTTGTTAATGTCCTCGAGAAAGGCTTCTCCAAATAAACAACCTTCCGCAGCTGAGCCTGGTTCTTTATTGGATATATGGGCTAGCTGCGGGTCAATTTTAATAAGGATGCTTCGTCTGCGCTCCGCGGACATAGCGCAATTGGCGTTGCCCGAAGCAAATTGCCCTTTGCATCCAGGCACTTAGTATGTCAATGTCGACAGGAGTGTCTGTGCGCTTGGTATTGAGCTTCAGGACTTTGGCTAGAGGACCAGACACATCCAGGAGCTTGTCTTGACAGGCCTTCAAGGACCTGTCAATGCCCTCGTCTAATTCTGGGGTCTCAATTACCTTATGAAGTAAGACTGGTCTTGGGCATTCCGCCCTCATCTTGTTGCAAGCTCCCTGTTTGAGAGCTTGTCGCATCCAGAGCTCCATATATTTAGAGACTTGTTCGGTGGGTACCCACTTGGCCGGGGGGAGTTTTATTTGGTCTGGATGGAAAAAGGGAAACCCCTTAGCATCCAGAATAGAGTCTTCAGTTTTTCTACGTTGATCATTATCATCTTGGGAGTCTGAATACAAATCGGATGAGGAGTCAGTTATTAGCGAAACGATTTCGAACCACTGCTGGAGGAGGTATGGAAGGAATCAGGCTTCCTCCTATAATGGGCCTTCTGAGCTTGTGCAGAGGGTTTAGATTTGGTCTGAGTGTCAGACACGTCTTTCACATGCGCAGAGCGCAAAGATAAGTCTGTTTCTTTCCCATGTAAATGGCTTTTAGCACGTTTGGGGGAGTCTGAAGATAGAGGAAAGCAGTGTTTCCTTTACTGGGTGGCTTTCCCAGACGTCCTCATGCCTATGGCTAAGGTAGATTCCGACTTCTCAAGTGACCAAAATTGGTCTGAGGGGGTTCTAGGTTGACTATGCCTAGAGTGTTTTTAGGTTTGGAATGGGATACTGCAGAGGCCATAGATTTCACCAATGACTCCTCCATTGAAGTCATGGCCAAAACCACTGTGGTGGAGACAGACTTTGAGACTGCGTTGTCCCAGATGTCCTTTAATATGGGCCTCAGAAATAGAACCAGATGTAGGAATAGAGGCAGGAGGCATATCAATTTAAACCAAATAACTGATGTGAAATTCAATACAATTCAGAGAGCAAAAAACAGTTGGTACTTATCTGTGCAGCAAGAAAGAGATTGGTTGAGGATCTAAGCCTACATATCCTCTACTGCAAGCTGATTGGCTACTCAGTGTTCTATTGTGTCTTTCAAGTTTGGTTGTTTTTGTTTGTTCCACCAAACTTTGTATTTAACCATTTTGCTGTTGAAGTAGTAAAGAAGGAATTTAATGCATAGTATGATGACTCCTGTCTGTAATACAATCAGGATTTTTATCCATAACACTCTACTGAGGCAGCCTCCATCAAATCACTAATGATCTCCTCACCGCTAAAAGAGGACATCACAGATGAGGTTCAACATAGATAAATACAAGGTTACGCATTATGGTAAAAATAATAAAAATCCAACCTAGTCTATAAATGGTATAACCTTGGGGAAAACTACCAATGAGAAGAATTTAGGAATAATGGTAGACAATAGACTTGAGAACAGTGCTTGACAGCAGCTGCAAGGGCCAATAAGGTCTTGACCTGCATAAAACGAGGCATATATTTCTTCTGACACAAATCCTACCTCTAACTCTACCTTTAGTGCCGCCTTCTCCAACACGTGGTTATCTCAGGGTTTAGTTGTGGGGTCGCTATACTTTTCTACACCTCTTAACACGCCACTGACCCTATCACCCATACCACACTCAAATGGTTCTCATCCAGTCTCTCTTATTCTAAGCCATTCTCCCGCTAGCTCCTATTAAAGTATAAGGGCCCTTCTTCTGTACAAGTAGCTCTCAACGTGCATCAATTTTAGTGTGAATTTTGTGGGAAATACATAGAGAAATTTACCACAATCCCACTTTTGTATTAGGGCCACCGAATCTGCTGACTAGACGTGCACATTTTGATTTGTACACCTCCCTTTTTCATTAAAGTGTACAAATGTCCGAAAACAGCGCTTCCAACAAAACAAATGAAACAGAAGCAAACCTCCGTTATGGTTTAAATTGAGGTTTTGTTTTTTTTTTTACTCACAATCCCTTACTCACCATCTCTCAGTGCCTCCCACCTCATTTCTGTGTCTGGCTCTTGTTCTTCTTTCTTGGTATGCTTCTCCCCACTATCCACGCCCTTAACTTGGCATCCACAGCAAGGTGGAGCCTTAGCACACATCACGGGAACATCACCCTCAATAGGTAGACTGGGGAAGAGGCTGTCCATGTGGGACGTGCCAGTGCTCTACCCTTTAGCAGAAGTACCCCAAGAGGCTACAATAATGCAGATGGAGCCACAGAAAGAGCGCAGTCACTTCATTGATACACCAACACAAGACGCTGGTGTTTCATACGAGAAAAACCAAAAGTAGTTTCTTTCTGGTGTTCAGCTAAATAACCTTCTGTTCAGAAGCATGAGGTGCTTCTACATGCATTGTTAAAAGATGAATTAAGAGGATTTAAAGGCTGGTTCATATAGTAAATGGTTCAGCATATATATCGATAAACACCATTTACAGAATTTATATTAAATTACTCCAAAACTGAGCAATCTAAACTCCATTCTGTATATGACTACTTTCCTTATGCTGCCATTCCTGTTCTTGTTAATCACACCATACTGGTCAAATACATGTAGAAGCTCATGGTCCATCTAGGTTTCTATCATACATTAAACTTTCCCTTTTAGGAGGAGGTTCGCATAAAAATAAGTTATTGAAAATGAAATGTATGAGATTACGCGAGTCTAAAGAACAAACTCATTGGGACCCCCTTTCTTTAAATGGAAAATGAACTCCTTTACAATCAATTCCCTTCTAGTTCATTGATAAGCTCTTGGGATTTAGTTGCATTAGTCAGCCATGAGTTAAACTGCTGATATAATCTATGAATATGACATACAAGCCACAGCATGGTTCCCATGAACACACATTTGCAAAAGACAAATTTACCATAAATAAAATAAAGCCGTTATAAAATTGTATTTCCCACTATGCTAAACAAACCCGATTCATGGCAAATAGCCATGTGATAACCTGAATATATAAAAACTACAAGTAGACACAGGAAAACCAGTTTTATTTAAAAATACTCTTATGTGTAAGAATAACTCAGATCATAGCTGCCCAACAACAAGACCTGACCTGTACAAAAACCTACATCATGAACTTTATTTACAAATATACAGAAGTAGAATGAGAAACAAACCAATGACTTCGCAAAGCAACTCATTCATCATCCGAGGCATCATCTTCTGAAGGAAGCGGACGGGATCTACAAAAACAAGTATTTAGACATTTACCCAATGGTATGTGAACCACAATTGGTGTATTTATTTTTTAAAATAAAGGCTGCCACCATTACTGTGAAGCTGGTTTCATAGCCCAGCACATGACTTACTTCCTTGGAGCTTTCCCTACACCACTGCCGCCAGCTTCCTCATCATCAGATGGCACACGGTTCTCCTTCTCTGGTTTGCTTGTAGAAGGTGATCCAAAGAACTCTCCTATTCCTTTCTGCCATTTCGGTGTTGGTCTAACACACACTGGATTTCCTCCTGCATATTTGCTTTCAGCTGCTAAAAAACAGAGAAAAAAAAAATGAACTTTGCCATTGGAATATTTATTAAAAAAAAAAAAAAAAAAAAAACCCTTTGCATGAACTTACTTTTTTTCCCAGATGGCGATGTGAGAGGGTTTGAGGAACTAGAACTGCTTCCAAATGTTTTCCTTGGGGCTCTGGCAGCAACAGCTTTCAAAAAGAAGAGCATTTTAACGTGAACCAGAGGCTTTTGAAGAGGCGCATACCTTGTTTTCACAACATACGCAAAGTCGTTATAAGCTTTGAGAACCTTAGGTCTCTTTAAAAGCAATGCAGCGGACGTCTGATTTTTTTAACATAAATTTCCTATGTTGCACAATAAAACGCTTCATTTCCATCCCGTCAATAAGGGACTCATTTTAAGCATTAGCTTAAAATAAATGTTGATTTGAACATTATATTTAGAAAGAATACATTGTCCATTTTAAGAAAAGATGGTACATTAAAACAATACTAATTTTCCCAAATGACGTTTGCAAAGGTCAACCCATACACAGCATGGGTGCACCATTTTCTAGAGTGTTTGTCATCCTGCACCCATGTCCATTTTGGGATCTGTAAATTGTTGGCACTATATAAAAGAACTTGAAACAAAAAAAAAAAAAAAAAAAAAGCTAAATTCAAGTTACGCATACGGACAGTTTCTATATTATCGGTAGGGAAATTTTTATTGCAAGAGAATAAAAGGTTTTTTTTTTAGAGAACGGGACTCAATCTAACACTCACCCAGCTACCTCAGTGCAGTGAGCATTTGTCACTATGCTTCTTGCACATGTTTAGTAGAATGCCTGGTCTTGCCCCACATAAATCGCCATGCAAATATACCCAGATGGTGCCCGCACTCCTCTGATGGGGCAACAGCACGGCTAGCGTGTCCATTTCAAAACATGGAATATACTTCTGGTAGTTTGCTACTGAAACCTTATTAAACCTGGAACAAACTGCAGTGACAGATTATAGTACATTTAGAAAGCCATTTTATATTGAGCAAAATGGATAGCGTTTAAACCCCATCAAATTACTCACAAGTCACTTGGGCAACATTGAGTTGCTTGCCATGACTTCAGGTTATACCTCAGAAAGGATGCCATGAGCAATCGGTTCAGTCAGTGGAGCCATTTTATGGGATATTGTGGCCTGGCTCGTCAGTGGGCACCGAGAGTGTCACACGACTTCGTTTTAGCTCCCAGCATGACAGCAGATACAGGTCTATATAGGCACAAACCCATACTCATTAACCCGCAGTGGCCCGTTTCTACATAGTTTTTGGCGGGAGTAAGCTACATACAGGATGCGATCGGTAACGGGAACTTTGCTACCGGCAAATCGTATCAGCGCCCAAACAAGCAGGCAATCAAAGGGGTTAAGTCACCCATGAGACCAGATCACACGCTTTCAGAAAGACAACGATTGGGGTAAGTGTAAAAGGTGGGGGCGACCTGAAGCATTTTAACAGAAAACCGAGATGTAAACCCCGAACATCACAGACAAACCCAGTGAACATATATGTACACGTGCGCCTCCTCGCCTACCTTTCCTGTAGCTGCCGCTGCCACTAGAGCCTGCACTGTCTGCCTTGGTGCGCACCATGTTTCCCCCAACGAATAGACCCCCGCTGCCGCCAAAATCGCTCTATCCGTCAAAGAGGCTCCTGGCCGGCCTTTAAACTTCCCGCTCAACTAGCAAGGCGTTTTTCCACGCCTTTTAGTTTCTTATTGGTTAAATATTGGGGGTCTCCACCCATTCACCAAAATTCCACGAATTGAAATGAGGCAGGCGGTCGTTCTAGCACGGATTCTAGATTTCCCGCCCGAGCATAGCCTGTCACTCATGCGTCTGGTCTCGACTTTCGGCGGGTTAGAGGCGGCGGTTTTCATTTCCCGCTTTCCGAAATGAGATGGTGTGTTGGCGTTTGCAATTTGGTGTAGAATTGGGCATTTAAAATGACAGTCCGTGTGGAGGAAAAACAACATCCTGTTTACAGTATATACGCATCATTTCCAGCACGCAGTTAGATGTAATACACAATACTTATTGGAAGTGGAGCTTTCATATTCTCTATGAAGTAATCTATATGGGCCATGGCAATCCGACGGAAGCATGCTCTATTTAGTGTTTGTACCTTCATGTTACAAAAACCCTGTGACTCTACACGAACAGATATATATCCTCTATTTTGAAACACACGGCTGCTGGGTTAGTGAATACACTCTTATCTACCACAGAATTAAAGTTTAGGCGAGCTAGATCTACATTGGTAGTGTTTGTGGGCGCAACAGTGGCAATTGTGTTCAGATGGCCAGGAAACTGAAACTTATGCACGAACAAAGAAAAAAATGCAATACAAGTTTTAAATATGTATAGCTTGGGGTGTAAAAGATTTAAAGAGACACTAGTGAACAGAGAACTCACTTTAAATTACTCTAAAGTACTGTAATGTGCTGTGCATTAACTAAGCCTAGAAAATGAATGGTTTATTTTTAGAAGAAGCTTTAGAGCAGGCATGTCCAAAGTCCGGCCCGAGGGCCAATTGCGGCCCGTGTTCCGGACTGATAAGGCCCCCCCAAATAAGTTGCCCAAATATAGATCTTTTTATATATATATATATTAAAGGCAGAGTGATTTAACACCTGTTTAGATTTGTCATCCAAGTCACAAAATGAAAAGTATGCCGTTTTCAATAAACTTTGCATAAAATAGTTAATTTGCATTTAATTTTAATGGTTCAAAGAATGTCAGGCAAAATGGCCGGCCCTCGCACATGTTCACTTCATCAAATCTGGCACTCTTCGAAAAAAGTTTGGACATGCCTGCTTTAGAGGAACGCTTCCCTCCATGGTCTGACATTCACTGTGATATCATACACACAATCAAACATTGGGGTTTATTCACTAAACAGAGTTGGAAGGAGTGCTGTTGTTTCATCACCCTCATTTTACCATGCATGTCTCTCAAGTCACTCAAGCAAGAAGTAAAGGGTGGACCTGGTATGTAAGTTTGGCCGCCAACTGGAAATGCGCAGCTGGATGTTAAGTTTTTATGTTCATATCCAGCCAGCAACAGAAAACTGCAACAGAAGATCAAGTGATCAAGTCGTGCCAGATGACCAGGTCAGCAGAATTGATGGACTGACCCTGCATAATGTGCAGTTCATTGGTTGAGGAAATCTCACCGACTATAGATTGTAAGCTCGTTAGTGCAGGGCCCTCACCTGTTGTCTCTGTAAGTCAAATTGTTATGTTACATACTACTTGCTTTGTCCTGTCCATCCATTGTGCAACACTATGGAATTTGATGGTGCTATATAAAATAATAATAATGTAGCTGACTATAACTATAGATCTCCTATGTACCCTCCTTTTAGTGTACACCCTGCAATATGTTGTGTACCCTCACCTACTGAGTTGAGCCAGTTATGCAATGCCAGGACAAAGTTCTCTGCAATGTCCAAAACACATAGATTACAGAAAAACGTAACATGCATAGTCTTTTGAGGATGCAGATCTATACATGTTGGTGGGCAAATAGTTGCAGGGCAAACTGCTGCAGAGCCAATCAGGAGTAATACCTGACCAATAGGAATGATCTTATCATTATAACCGTCCCGCCCAGTTGTTATGCAGACTATATCACCAAGTTCATAAACTGGCTTGCCATTGCACCCCCACAGGACATGCCATTTTCATGAACCCTCTAGGCACCTGTATTGTTTTTAACAATACCTCTTATGTTAACAGAAATAGATCTTTGCTTTACAACACAAATATTAGGTCAGCTCTTTAGGTTTACACACATATAAAATAAGTGTAGAAAGGTTGTACAGTTGGCATGGAGGGCGTGAATTCATATAATGACCTGGAAATTAATCAGGAGCCTTAATATAGTAGTTACTAGTTAATACCGTGGATATAAAAAGTCTACACAGTTAAAGAATGAGACAACGATAAATCATGTCAGAACTTTTATCACCTTTAATGTGACCTATAACGTGAACAAAACCTGGTTTCATAAGGGAGCACACCCATAAACTAATACTTTGTTGAAGCACTATTTGATTTTATTACAGAAATCAGTCTTTTGGGTAGAAGTCTATTAGAATGGCATATGTTGACATGGCAATATATGCCCCCTCAAATTTGCAAAAGCGCTCCCTTTTCAGATCACCCCACAGATGTTCAATTGAATTCAGGTCTGGGCTCTGGCTGGGCCATTCCAAAACGTTAATCTTCAGGTGAAGCCATGCTTTTGTGGATTGGATGTGTGCTTTGGGATGTTGTCGTGCTGAAAGGTGAACTTCAGATTCCTAATGGATGCCTGAAGGTTTTGTGCCAAAATTGCCTGGTATTTGGAACTGTTCATAATTCCTTCCCCCCCGGTTCCAGCTGAAGAAAACCAGCCCAAACATACCTTTTGGAATTATGGCCAAAAGGTTCAACCTTGGTTTCATCAGACCATAACACATTTTCCCACGTGCTTTTGGTGGACTTTGGTGTGGCTTTTGGTGTTTGTTTTTGCAAACTTTAGCCTGGCTTGGATATTTTTCTTCGTAAGAAAAGGCTTCTGTCTTGCCACCCTACCCCATAGCCCATTCATATGAAGAATATGGGAGATTGGTGTCACATGTAGCACACAGCCAGTACTTGCCAGAAATTCCTGCAGTTCCTTTAATTTTGCAATAGGCTTCTTGTACGCCTCCCTGACCGGTTTTCTTTTCACCTTTTCATAAATTCTGGACGTCCAGTTATTGGTAATTTCTCTGTTGTGCCATATTGTCTCGACTTGATGACTGTAAAGTGCAAAAGATGTTATTAGGCATCTTTAACTTATTTGACAAAGCTACTCTACAACATTTGTGCTGGTTCCCTTCAACACCCTTTACAAAATTGAGAAAGAAAAGTAGATGGAGCAAAATATAACAAAATATTGTGCAAGTATCTTATCACAAAAGAAAAAAAAGATACTTAAATAAACTGTTAGAGGGTTCTGAAGAGCTTAATTTGAAAATACAATTTATCTTCCCCTTTTTTTCCCTATTTCTCTGAGTATCAGGATAGTGTATTGAAAAAATAGAAAGAGAACAAGAAAAATAATCGTGCACACTGTGTGATACGATTCTGGATATACACTTTCCCCCTCTGTAGTTCAACTCACATTAGCAGGAGCAGATCAAAATACTGCTCAGTATATCAGCTTGTCTTTATTTTTCATTTTATTTTTTCAGATCCCAACCTCTGACATATGGTGGATGACGCTGGCTCATATGATATAAAGCATAAGAGAAATGCGATATAATGTAATAAGTTTTTTAATCATATAAAGTTAAAAAAGATTAAAAAGGCTTACTCTTAGCTGTGGCGGCTACTCTCATGAGAGTCACTAACAACACATGTAATTAAACGATTCTCAGGAGTCCTGGATATTTTTTGCGGGTAATTAACACGTAGGTACCTCCAGAAGATGTCGGACGTGTTTCGCCCCGCCCAGGGCTTCTTCAAGTGACGTGAAGAATACGGGAGATTGTTGTAGCACACAGCCACTACTTGCCAGAAATTCCTGCAGTTCCTTTAATGTTGAAGTAGGCCTCTTGTAAGCCTCCCTGACCTGTTTTCTTCTCGTCTTTTCATCAATTTTGGAGGGACGTCCAGTTCTTGGTAATGTCTCTGTTGTGCCATATTTTCTCCACTTGATGATGACTGTCTTCACTGTGTTCCATGGTATATCTAATGCTTTGGAAATTCTTTGGTACCCTTCTCCTGACTGATATCTTTCAACAATGAGATCCCTCTGATGCTTTGAAAGTTCTCTGCGGACCATGGCTTTTGCACACTTATGCAACCAGGTTATTGTGAGTTGTTTTTTGCAACCCCCTCAAAGATTTCAGTTTGTTTTGTTACTGAATTGTTCACGTTATAGGTGGAAAAAGTTCTGACATGATTTATCTTTGTCTCATTCTTTAACATCACAAGAACCTGGCATTTTAACAGGGGTGTGTAGACTTTTTATATCCACTGTATAATCTGTTAAACATTAACATAAGACTGGCACTATCCTAAAGAAGTTTAACATATGTCATTTTATTAAATTAAATAATGCAGTAACACACACAGATGAACTACGTTGTACGCTGCTATAGACACAATTAGTGTTTGAAGGCGCCGTCCTAGGCGCCTGACACACCAAGCATGCAGTCACGAGACATTACGTGATGTCATTGCAGACAGGGGATGATCCAGAGGGGAAATCACACTAAAAGACACACCCATATCCAAATCTGTCCATACTACCATACCCCATTACACTACCATACCCTGGACACACTCACTTACCCAGAAAAACACATGTATGATAACATACATAGACTCATATACTCTATCATACCCAGACACACATTCACACGCATTCACCCCACTCCCTAATCATGCTTCAGCCTTTTCTTCAATGTAGCCGAGCTACAACTGCTTAACATAATGTAATTTTGCATGGCCCTGGCCAACACTGAATACTCCGGGGTTTAACTTTGTTTTAGGAGCCGGTCCAAGTGGCACCCCAGGCAAGCATATTCTCTTACACTCCCCTTTTTGTTTTACATAGATTCAATATTTTTAACCCCTTAAGGACAATGGGCGGTCCCTAAACCCATTGAAAACAATGCATTTTGAGCCCGTACATGTACAGGCTTTGTCATTAAAGGGTTAAAGCCTAGCAGAATTAAAAACAATACAGAGCAGGGATGCAGATCTGTTATTTCTTATGCAGGGCAGCTGAGCCAGGTAGAAAGGGTACATCACACCCAGGCATAGGAATTTATTGCTCTGCCCCCTTACTCAATACAGCTTCTTCACGGCGCAGTACTCTGTTCTCTACACCATCAACTGGGCTTATACACTCAAACACTAAATGCAAACACGCACAATTTATCCCTGAACACTGAGACCAACAGTCGCACACACTAATTTTAACCAAGTATAGGCACAGACAATGGTCCATGGTGGACATTTTCATTTGCGAAGGAGATTTCCAATTTTTATTTTCAAACAATACTAAATAGTGCCCCTGGGTTAAGCGTGTGTTAGAGTGAATGATTCTATTTATTTTAGACCCAAAACATTAAAAGTATGGCTAGACTGTCAAAATACACACAATACATTGCCCTTACAAAGGCCTGCCCATACACACACTTGCACATTCAAGCTTGCCATTGCACACAAACATACTGGTTCATATTTCATCTTACAAACCACACACTTAGACACACTTGCCCTAACATACACACACTTTCAAAATACAAACACAATCTCTCTCCCCTTTCTCATCACCAGTCTTTTTTAACTGTCTCTGTATCTCTCCCCTTTCTCTTTATCTCTCACCCTTTCTCCCCCTACTCTTCTTATTTATGACCTGTGCCAAAGACTGTGGTGGGAGTGCGAGATCAGCTTCAGCGCTCCCTTGCTGCATGTGCGGCTTCCATTCTGCCATCAGCACACGGTGTTAGGGAGCATTGAAGCAGAGGTCTGAAGGAACAGACCTGGTGCTTCCCTGCTCTGCGACCTCCCCAACAGGACCTGCACCTGACACCCGCAACTGCTGATTTCAGTGAAAGTACCGAGACAGGCTCCCAAATCTACAGACTGTCCCAGGAAAAATAGGACTGTTGGCCACTATGCTTTGGTTCTGTCATGCATACATTATAAAATAACCCTGGTACTGCAGGGGTTTAAATGAAATGATGGAAAACATTTGCATGGAAGCTTTTATGACTGTCAGACTGTCCCAAACACTCCGTAGAAAAGAATGATACACCATTTTATATTTCAGTATACACATAGTTAAATACAAATGTATATATGGAATGCTTATCATAGTAAAGCCACCTCAGGCTGGATATACATCGTAAAACTAAGCTCGTCCAACAACCACTGATACAAACATTATGCAATTTGCATTGAAACATTCTTGGCATTTTAGGATAGGAAGGACTTAAGGGTTCGCGGCTGTGTTTCTGAGGGGAGCATTATGAGTGTAGCACAGAGTGCGTGTCACTGTTATTGGCTTGGCAGTTCCGGTTCCGCAGTCAGTCGTCTCCGTTACTGGTTCCGCAGTCAGTCGTCGCCGTTACCGGTTGGGTGATAGGATGGCGGATCTGCTGAGATGGTGTGTGGCGGAGTTGGAAAGATCATTCGGGCTGAGTGGCAGCGAGGACATCGTGCAGTGAGTTTAAGAAATAATTGGGTATAAAGTACCGGTCATCGGTGTAGAACTGAGTAATTCGAAGGGGATCGCTAACTTTTAGACGATTAGTGAATTCCATGTGGGTATCAACAAAAACAACAACCCCTGAAATTAAAGGTGCGGTTCCATGTACACAGTACATGAACGCGGTGTGTTGTAGACCTGTCATTGTGTTTTGTACGATAGAGGTTTAACCCCTTCTTAATAGTGGGTTTATATGTATATTTTAAAAATCGGGAGTGCTACATTTGTATATGTTTTTAATGTAATTTTTCATTAAAGTAGTTTACCAAAATGACCCAACATATATTGAGTTTGGATATATATTGAGTTCCTACATCTTTGTGACAACTATAGGACAAACAGTAATTGCAAGAAAACCAAAACAGTAAGTAACCCACAAAGTACATATTTTTGGAAAGTAGACTACCTAAAGAATTTCACTGGGGGCATTTGGTCTACTGTCCTGCAGCCATTTGGTAACTAATGTCCCTTTAAACATAATACAATTATGTCACTGTTCCTTAAACGTTTCCAAGTAACATTTATTCTACATTTTGTTTGTATGTGTACAGATCCTAAAGAATATGATGTGTCATTTGAGTAAGACCATCTTACCCAGGAAAGCAGGCTGCTAAAAGTACCTAGCACAAGTTTCTTCTAGTCCTCCTAAAGCTGAAACTCTATTCGGCCGGTTTACTATTTCCTGTTTTCCAGCAGGTTCCATAGTTATTACAATAACGTAGAGTGGGAATCAGCAGTATAATTGGCAATATACAAAATGACAATCGCGTTAACACATATTATGCTGGCCTGCAATCTAATTTAAAGACTTTACTTGCATTACCTCACTTTAACACAGGTACATGCTGTCCATTGACAATGAAGAAGAATTTGAAGAGTACATTAATGACCTTGTCCAGGGCTCAGATGAGAAAAAGTGTTCTTTTATTCGTGAGTTGACGGATCGATGGAGGAAGACCAAGCAACCATCCAACTCAACCTCACCACAGACATACAAGAAAGATGGTCAGTTCCTAAAGATTGTTTTCTGCACATAAATATATGCATTTATGAATTGTTTGAGCAATGAGCCTTGACCTTCTCAAGGAATTGTTATCTAAAGAGGTCCCTTTTGTATTTCCTCCGTATGGTCTATGGAAAAGAGGCTTGCCACGTGCAGGGGCTTCTTTCAGGAGAGCAGGGCAAGAAAGGGAAACGAAAAGGCAGGAACAAGCTGGAACCTCTTCCTACACAGTCTTTAGTAAACACAACTGTTGAAGAAGTAAAAACTCCAATGGACTTGGCTAAGGTTTGTGATATCGTGTTACCTAGGGATGCACCAATATATCGGTGGCAGAAATATAAAGGCCGAAAAGGGCGTTATCGGCAAAATGCTGAAATAAAAAAAAAAAGTCAGAATAAAATCGTCTGCAGGAGCCAGGCTGTGTGATTGCTGTATATATAATGATTGTTAACAGCAATCATACTCCTATCATGCTAAGTCAGCTGGTACATGCTGGACTCTGGGTATGATAGGAGTGTGATTTCTGTTAACAATCATATATAGAATTTCTTGTCCAATTTTGGTGTGTTACTTTTCATAAAAGTGTGGGTTTTTTTATTTATTTTTATTTATTATTTTAAAGGTGGGGGAACATTTTAGGTTTCGGCCAAGTGAATCCTGAATTTTCGGTTACGGTCCAGAATTTTAATTTTGGTGCGTCCCTAAATCATTGTAACCCAATCAAGTAACAAGTACTGATTTATTAGAAACATAACCCAGACTTTATAAAGTGCAGAATAATGTCAAGCTGTTAAAATAGCAAATATTTAAGTTAGGCATCAGAGCAAATAAACCAATAAACAGAGATAAGAGGTAGATTATTGCAACCTCGTTGCTCATGGGAGGATCTGTGGTAGGGTAATCAGAGAAGTTCCTACCTTCTCTGTGTTATTCTGTGGGGGTTGGCACAGATAAAATATGCAGTTGCCTAATGATGATCTCAGGGCTCACACTCCATTCATGCCTTCCCTATCATGCCTCAGCACTGTGGCAATAAGTAATGTGTGTGAATGCCAAAATCCCTCCATGAATTTGCAGAACAGAGAGCATGAAAATTTAAAGGGACCACACAGCTATTAAGTGCATTTTCATGATGCCCTCAGTGCCACCCAGGCCCGGCAAGAGATCCGATTATTTCAGCGGGAGTGCTTTCTTGCTAGTCATCTGTTTTAAGAACGTCAATGGGGCAAAACATTTGGCCACAGATGGTTGTTTCACTGCAGCTTTTCTCAAAGGTGATTTATGTTTACCCCATTCTAGTGAATTTATATTAAAGTCTGCTTAAACAAATCATATTTTTTAATTTGTTTAGGCTCAAGCAATGGCCAGTCTGACATCTACTAAGAAGAAACAAAAGTACATCAACCTGTATGCCAAAGAGGGTCAGGATAGACTGGCTGTGCTGATCCCTGGACGCTACCCCTGCGAATGCCTGGCCCAGAAACATAGGCTTATCAACAACTGCATGGCTTGTGGACGTATTGTGTGTGAACAGGAGGGCTCTGGGCCTTGTCTCTTCTGTGGGAACTTGGTAAGCAACACTTAACCATTTTCTGAAACTGAGTCCTGCTTAGCGCCATGTTTTTCTTCACCTCTCTTTAATTCAACCGCTTAGGTGTGCACCAATGAAGAACAGGATATTCTGCAACGAGACTCAAACAAAAGCCAGAAATTACGGAAGAAACTTTTGGGAGGTAAAAACTTAACACTGTTGCGAAAAGTTAGTGTTCTCCTTGCTACAACAAAATGTTGTATTATGCTTACAGTAAACATTGTTTTCCCTGTGAATCCCTTGTGGCACAATCGAGAGATGGAGGTTCTGCCTTTAAGCCCTCGCTGTTTCCTAAAGACCACACTGAAGGCAATAAATACCAAAACAAAAAATTAAAGGGGGGGGGGGGCAGCATGTGCCACCGAGGGATATACAGAGTTATAACAAAGAAAGGGAGGGAGAAAAAATAAATAAGCACAGAGGTGGCATCACTGGCAGAGTGAAGATCCAGGTGGTAGTGTTTAGAGGAGTTGTTTAAGCTTTTCCATGTGGCAGCCTTGCAAATCCCGTCAGGACTGCCAAGATGTCTTTTGGCCCAGGAAGCGGCCACAGCTCTAGTGCGGTGAGCTGTGCGAAAATCCGTAGCCTGCAGATTAGCTCTGGCATTACAGTTACAGATAACTTGTAGAATTCACCGAACAATAGAGCGCTTGGATGTCTTGTGGCCTTTCTTTGGACCCACATATGAACTGAACAGATTAGAGGATCTTATGAAGCTTGAGTTCTGCCAAGAAATATAGAAAGGAATATCTTCAACTCTCCAAGGATCACCCTGACACAGAAAACATGAAGAGCAATCTCTTGGTTGTAATGGAAAGCCAAATGAACCTGAATAACCAATTCAGATGGCAAACACAGGAGTATCTTGTCAGGAAAAAACTGAACAAAAGGAATATTCATAACCTGTAATTTGCTAATACGCCTGGATGAAGTAAGAGCCGTATTCCAAAACAAAAAGGAACAGAAACTTCTTCCAATGGTCCAAAAGGTTCTTTGGTGAGCTGATTATGAACCATGTTAATGTCCCTGGTGGGAATTTTGGTAGATGTTCTAAAAGGGATCTGGTCATTAGCTTTAATAAGTCATCTAATACAGCTTTTCTGAGCCAGATTGGAATCCATTCCAATAGCTGCTGTTTAACTTAATATTAGAAGACTACAGGCCCTTGGAAAAGCCATCTTGTAAAAAATCTAGAAGCTTATTCGGGGACAACTGAGAGGCGTTATGCTGTGAGCTTGATGCCATTTTGAAGCTTCCATAGGGAAAAAAATATGTCTGGTATGCCTGAAAGAGCTAGAATAGAAGTAGGGCAGAATAAAAATTGAGTAAGCTGCTCACGCAACCCTGGAACATGGAGGACGCTGCCACTAGCAGCACAGGTAAGTGACACCCATTTCCCCTGGCTCAACCTAGAACTGTGCGGGGACTTAGTACCTCCGGACTTGCCTCAACCTAGAGCCTACAAAATAAAAAAAAAACGGAAGCTGAAGCCTACTTGGGGTAGGCAGGAGAACACAGGGCTAAAGGGGAGAATAACCCTTTTAAGTGCTGAAGCCCTGCCTACCTCAGGAGTCGGAGCCTGTATCTCTCCACTGTGCCACCAGGGATGGCAGGGAAGAAATATGTCTACAAGACAATTACTGAGGCTGACAGCTGAATGTGTTCTCTGTTCTAACTAGCATCCCTTTACTTGCAGGCGCTGAGTCATCCTTAAAAATGGATGTTTCTAGTAAAGACCTTTTACCCCGACAAGAGATAAGAATGAAAGAAGGTTTGGAAAGGGCCTTGCAACATCGGGATAGGCTACTGGAGTTTGATAAGACCAGGTATTGTCATTCTTGTTCCGTGGCATTGTCCTATTGCTTTGTTCTTTTGAGAATGGGTAAGAGGACATGCAAACCATAAGATAACTTTGACATGAATACGTGCATTTTTGTTCCTTTCATCAGTGTACGGCGAACTCAAGTGATCGATGACGAGTCTGATTACTTCTCCTCCGATACCAACCAGTGGCTGTCTGAGACAGAACGTGAGGCAATTCGTAGGAGGGAACAGGAGTTGCAAGATCTACGTCACGCTTCTCGGCTCAGCCGCAAAGTCACCATAGACTTTGCTGGCCGCAAAGTCCTAGATGAGGGAGAGGATCTGGCAGAGTACCACAAGAGGTTGGGATAAAGGTTATTTCTGGGACGTTTGAATGAAAGCATAGTGGTATTTTATTTCTGTCTAATTTACATATTATAACTGAATCTACAGTGTTAAATTTAGAAAAATAGCCTGTGCTAAATAATATTTTTATATTACAGCATTAACAATTAGGTGGTTGCCACAGGTGAACGTTTCATAAATTCGCTTCCCTCATAAATGCCGATTTATGTGTTTGGGGGAAAAAAATACAGTGTACTTGGAAACTGTTTACTGCTTGTCTAGGTTTAGTGCAGATTTTGACCTCTTTGCATTGCAGGTTTGATGAGACAGTTCAGACTATTAAGTCGGGAACAGTGGTGCCACCATCCAGGAGTCCCAGGGAAAGATCAGATGACTCCGCTTTACTAAATCCCAGTGTGTTGCTCCCCCCACCCTTGGTAAGCCTGTCCTATTGCAGTGTCAACCTACATGATGCTTCCGTTCTAGCTGCATGTTCTATTCAACTGATTACAGCTGTTTAATTTATTTGGAACAAATGGAAAATTGTGTTCCTTTTTTTAAAATGTAAATTGTCTAGGGACAATTTTACATACAGATTTTGATTATATATATATAATGACAGGTTGGTGGCTTTGTCACCTTCAAATAATACATTGACAATAAAGGTTTATTATGCTTTGTTTTATACATAGGACTTTTTCTTTAAATCAGCCATCCAACAAATAGACAAAAGATAAATTAAGTCCTACTCCAGCTTGGAGACCAGTATTTCCTCTCTAGCACACTGGTTAGGTACTTCGGTTCCCAGTTAGCAAAATAAACATCCATAACAGTACCTTATGCACAGTCTGGGCTCACAGCCTCCTTTCTCCCAAACTGCCAGACCCAAGTGACTTCAATGCAGGCTATTGAAAACACACACACGCACACATACTCTGATTACCGGATTTTAATAATGTATTGGATGAATTATATATTATTTTACTTACGTTGCTTTATCAAGATCAGATTGAGTCACTATGATGAACTTTTTATGGCTAGATACATCTGTTATAATAAAAGGGACGGTCCAGCTGTCATATACATTTCATATCATATTATAGTCACAGTCGTCCTTAGTGTTATGCATGGCCCAGGGCTATTTGACTTTGGCAGGGGGCCCCATTGTTGAGAATATCACGTAACTGAGAACACAGAAAACATGGGATACAATAATTGTGAAATGTGCCAAGCTCTTGTGACTTCCCTCGTTGTGTCAAAGCAGTGCCACTTGAATTATGGGCAGCTTGCATGAGTACTCAGGGGTCCCTGTCTCTGCGGTGTCCTGTACAACTGGATGGGGACAGTGAAATATGCTCTGCCCCACAGATTGTTAACTTTAGTCGCTCTGACACACTGCACTTACAACATGCCCCCCCCCCCAGGCTCATGCCTGACACTCCAGCACCATGTACAAACACACATACACTAACATGCACATGCTAACAGCATACACAAACATACATATAAAGGATGACCCCCCTTTTATGCATTTGCCCCTCCTTACCTACCCCCTGCTATTTTCCATGCAGTTTAATGTTGGTGTTAGGGTACTATGTAGTGCGTAAATGTTGTTGTATTATTCCAGTGGGTGGATCAGGTTAGTGGCTCACACAGGAAGAAACCCCTCATAGAAGGGACAGAAGAGCACCCAGAAAGGAGCCGGCTGCGCATACAGGACCGGGAGCTGCAGGAGATAAGTGACCAGGGCATGTGTCTGAGCATGCACCAACCTTGGGCTTCCCTACTAGTAGCTGGAATTAAACGGTGAGGCAGTTTAATCTCTTTTTAATTTAATTAAATTTTTTTTCTGGAGATATCCCTGTGGTCTACAATATCACGGTTCTTTTTAATTTCTACTACTATTTAATCTCATTAGCCTGATCTGACAGGTGCGGGTGGAGAAATCATTAGAAAGTAGTAAAACATCCTGGTGGTTGTATGGGCCACTTTTGTGGCTGTTAAAGGGTTAAACCTGTATGTAATGTACCTTTTACATGGCATGCACGTACCTTTGCTTTACCGCATCCTTTCTATATTATATATAAATATATATATATATTATTGTTTTATTATTCTATTCTTTTTACTTACTCCGTAACTTTTCACTATCAGTTTTTTTTATCCTCTCTCGTTTCACTATTGCTACGTCTTGTGTCATTGAATATAGTGTGCATTGTAAGGCTGCTCCTGTTACTGAAAATAAATAACCATGATTTTCAAATTCTGTAGTTACCTGCAACGTTCCTTTTGCATTGTGTGTGTAATATATATATATATATATATAAATATCTTCTGCTGTGTACTGACAACTAGCAACAGAGGTATTGAGACATGTTTCATGAGCTATGGATTAAATAGAATTGTACAGAAGGATCTTTTTGTTTCGTGATAACACCAGTGCAGTCACCCGTTGCTATTGCTGCACTCACTTATGAATGACCCTCTTTATTTACCCCTTTCTTGCGCAGGGTGGAGGGCAGGACATGGTACAGTGCTCACAGAGGTCGTCTATGGATTGCAGCGGCTGCGAAAAGACCTTCCTCGCAAGAAATTTCTGAGATTGAAGCTTCATACAGAGTGCTGCTAGACAAAGGTTGTTTTCTCTGATGACAGAGATGGATGGACACACAGTATTAATATTCATAATTAGATCCATTACACCCATTGCTTTTTTTATTGTGGAGGTTCATGGATGTCTTTAAAATATATTAGTTATATTGTTCAAATAACCTAAAAATGCATGGTTTGTCTGCAACGCAAGGCGCACGCACACATGAAAATGGTGAATGTCTAGAGGCCAGTTAGCATTTTAACTTGTGCTATGATGATTGTGCTACAATACAAATATATCTTGTTTTACCCACGTTACAATGTAGATGTGGCCTTCCCCAAAGATTACCCCACTGGATGCCTTTTGGGGTGTGTGGAAGTTGTGGACTGCCTGCCCCTGGAGCAGTTTAAAGAACAGGTGAGAGTATATACTTTGTGAAGCAAAACATGCACTAGGGATGTGCATGTACCAACAGTCTAGTAAAGCATAATTTCTTTAGGAAATAATTAATATGTCTAATACATCATATGCCATTTTTTTAATACCAGCAGTCTGAATGCATATACATCAGCAGTGGGAAGGTAATGTGGGGCATTACTGTTAAGTCATTACAATGTTGAAGAGCCTTTTTGCCCCCCCCCCCAAGGGTTTGGACACCCCCCACAAATTTGACCATGTCCCCTATTTATTATTTAATGTACCCATGCTAATTCTATAGTGTGTGGGTATATGTATACATCTCAAAGAAGGAGAGCACACCAAAGATTTAAAAAAACCCAAATTCTCTGTATTTACATCATTTTTGTGTCGCTAGTATCTTGATGTAAATACAGAAAAAATCCTGGGTGTGCTTTTCTTTGATTTATCCTGTTTGGAGGGTTCACCTGGGTGAAGTTTTGTGCGCAAAGTTTTATTTCGTAGATTTAGCATGAAAACCGGAGAACCTTCTTAAAACTTAGTAGTATTTACAAGACTGTATTAAACGCAATTTATTTATTATTTTGTTTAAAATACTATTTATTGATATAAAAACAGACATGTTTTGTTCTGATCAGTGCATTATCTGTTCTTTGTAGTATTCTTCACTCAGTCAGGAGTCCGCTTCTCCGTTTGTCTTTGTTTGCACCAATCCACAAGAACTGTTTGTAAAATTTCCCATGAAAGGTCAACACAAGATCTGTAAGTTCAAATATTCTTATTTAAGTGATATGGAGCAGGGCACAACTGTGGTGCCTTTTAACAAGCAATTAATTTTAGCTATGCATTGATAAAGATTTATACAAAGTTTCAGCCAAAAGGCATCCATGTGACGTGAATGTGTTCTGGTGCTCCGAAATCAATACTTTTATTCATTTTCTGTAATGATTTTTATATTATCATCAGAGGTGCTGTATGGATAGTACTTTTAATGCTGTAGGTTTATTTGTTTGTTGATAGTCGCTTTAAACTGGTCTGGATTTGATAAATTGTTGAATACATATAAATGCATTCCCAGACGTGGTATTAACTGTATAATAACTGTTTACCATGCTGAAAAGCTATATGGACACAAGTAAAAAGCACACCATTAATGTTCATATTTTGTATGGTATTTAAAGGGAAGTTGGATTCCAAAATGCACCAGGGAGCCAAAAAAGGGCTATTGATGAGAAAAAGCCGAACATGACGTACATTAGAAGATGCCAAGAAGAGTTCAGGGATGAAAGTGATGTCTTTTGGAAGAAATTCATACTTACTGGCCAATGTTGCTAAATTCTTTATAACATATATATAATATATATATTATAGAAAAATGAGGACTTTAATGACAAATAAATCCCTTATTTCAGAAAATATTGTGTGTTTGTGCTAATGTCTGTTGATGGACCTGTCCTTTTTGGCATGGACATTTTATTCTGTACCACGCTTAATAACTGTTTTAATAGGAAAAAACAATCTTTTTTTTTTTTGTCATGATATAATACTGCATCATAGTTTTATAGAAATAGTTTTATAAGTGGTGTTCTATAAATAAAATGTCATAATATACATTTGAGCTCCGGCCCCATGGGTTATATATGTATGTATCAAATGCCTCATCCTGTATCTGAAAGAGCAATATGGCTTTTATACAGATTATTAGTGCAAGAAAACCATGAAGAATCATACTGGAATATGCTAGTCTTTGTGGGTACCATGATGAGGTAATATGCCTCTTAACACATTATTATTATTTTCATGGTGGGTCATGTAAAACAAAAAAAAAAATAAAAAAAAATATATATAAATATCCATGTGCCTTAACACCTATAGTGACAGTATTATGTGTGCCTTCCATATGTTGTATACTGACATATACAATACTCCCTGTGGCACCCTATATCTCAAAATAAAAAAACTCTACATGTGGGTATTTCCATTTTCTGGAGTTATCATAGAATTTTGGTGGATTTCTCCACACTTTCCTTTGTAAAAACAAATGCTAACCAATGTTATGGTGGGAAAAAAGAGCAGAAATCTAGTATTTTGGCTAATTTTTGGAAAAGGCTAGAGACCAAATAGTTTGCTTTTCAGAAGTATATATTTTTCATGGTTGGGGCTCTAACTGGTGTGCTACTACAACATCCCATCTGAATTTCTGGAACCTGTAATAAGTTCTGATTTGTGATTTGTAACGGCCCAAAAAAAATGTATTTCTGGTATTTCTATAATGTGGGGATGCAATTGAATACATTTTTAAGGTTTGTTTCTTAAGTCCCATGTAACTTGTACAAAAAACAAGAAAAAAAGCACCTTAAAGTGATACTACAGTTAACTTTGGTGGCCAAATGATTGCATAACAAGCGGTTAAATGCTTCTAGTGAAATACCCCAGGTTGTCTGCTTTCCAGAAATGTTTTATATCAGGTATTTTCAAAATCAGGACAAATATATAATTGGGAACTGTTAGGTCTGGAGGCTCTGGGTAAATCCCACCTTCCCCAGGGATCCACGTTTGCTTTCTTCTTTCTCCAGGCAGGAGAGTAGTGTGAGGCCATGTCTCTACCTACTCCTGGAGAGCCCCCAGTAGCCGACCCCAGGAAGCCCCCATCTGTGCTTAAAATAAAAACATATAAATTATAAACATATTGAACAAACACATTGTAAAATATGGGAAATGCCCCTAGGTTTTTGGGTACCAAATACCTTTAGTAAATATCTAAAATGTTTTGCATCTGTTCAGAATAGAGAATAATTCTGTCACGGAATTAGTTCATTGCGATAGAAATCTTTGCCACGCTCCCTGATATTGGTAGTGCTGCGGAGATAACACTTTCAGACTATATAGCATGTTAAAGTAGGGCATAGATGATACTTCATTATTTATATTGTCTTTGCATATCTCGTTAAGAACGTATGAAGGCATACAGCGTGGTCTTGGTTGAGTAGAAGCAAACTGCTAATATTACCCAGAAGACACAGGAGGGCACTGCAGCCGCCAGATCTTCCAAAGAACTTGCATGTCTTGGACATCACATCATGCACAGGGAGCAATTCTGGTGCACAGTGAAGCAGGAGCATTGCGCTGGTTGTTATGGTGACTGCACTACTTTCTAAATAGCACCAAATGCTTCCAACCAAATGTCTGAATATTAGATTTGGTTAAAGGACTTCAAGTATGACCAATTGCATTATATGTGTTTTGCAAATACATGAAACAAAAAAAATAAATATTTTGTCCCTACCTAATTTCATCCATTATGGTTTTCTCCCAGCCTTAAAAGTTGCCTAAAAAGTTACCAAATCTCTACTCTCCTTGTCTACCTCTTAGTCTCCCCCAACCCATCTTTCACCCTATTTCTAGTATTCAATTTTTGTTGTGTCTGAATGTATTAATGTATATTTGCTATTTATTTGTTGGCACTTAATAAATAAAAGGTAATAATTATAATAGTAATATTTCTTTCCTGGGGTAATATTTCTTTCCTGGGGAATTTTTTCCCCATCTTGATCTATGTCCTTCTGCTGATCGAGTGGCGTTTCTCCTAAACACACTGTGACACTTTGTGACACAGGACAGAATGTCAGTTTTTTTTAATGTAAAATCAGAGATCTTATAATATGAAATGATTTGGATTATACATACACCTACTGCTCTATTCCTCCACTCAATGATACTACCCCCACTATTTGTGTTTAGATTTTAGATACAGTGTGCATGTCTAAGAGCTTTCTACATAAGAGCAAAGCTCAAATCTTATAAAACACCAATATATACATTAATATTCATATTCAAGGGTTGTGTTTCATTTTCTCCTTCGCAATACATTCTGAACATTCAACACCACTTTCACCATAATTAGATTTAGATGTAAATCAAATAAACATATAGTTTACCTACAGAGACCTATATATTGTTTTATTCATTTACTCAAGTTAAGCTATTAGGCTATGTAGTTTTGGACACAGCCTCAAAAAAGTACACAATGTAAGGGTTTACATTTTTTTCCCTCTCCACAGTGTAATATGTAGCGCTTTGTCTTTTTTAAATACATTGTAGCGGCTCATACATGTCTGTGATTTTATAAGTAAATGAAGGTCAGGCCCTGCATCTTGCACTATTTTGTTCATTGCTCATCCTGGCACCACTTAGCAAGCCGGCACTTAGTAGCTGAACTCCGGCGTAAGGGGCATAGCCTTTGGAATATGTAAAGTAATAATGGCATTAGGCAACGGTTATAACAGCACTGGACCTCTTCTGTACAACATTCATCAGGTGTATAGCCTGCCAAATAAATGAAGGGTCATTATATTACTGGGCCTCTCACTTGGACTTGAGACCTAAGCTGAAAGTGGTCTGGCCTCCGCTTACACCTTAAGTAAACTTGGATAGCTTTACCAATGACTAGAGAAACATAGAATTTGACGGCAGGTAAGAACCTTTCGGCTCGTCTGGTCTGCCCATTTTTCCTGTTGTAAGACTCAGCCCTTCACCTGTCCTTGATCTCATCTTAGACTCCCATGCTCCTCACTGTATTAACTTCTACCACTTCTGATGTCCCATTGTACAGAGCTACGGAATTTGATGGCGCTGTATAAAACAATAAATAATAATAATGGGAGGCTGTTCCATTTATCTACAGCCTTGGGTGGTTAGACATATGCGACTATCCAGTTAAATCTGTACATCATGGTTTATAACGGTGCAGAGATTAGTAGGCGTTTGATGCGCATCCACATACACTATATCACCATTTTTACAGCAGGCAGCATAACATTGGTATGCATCTGTATTTAAATGATTTCATCCGAGTGCCCCAGCTCCTGGCTAAATATTTTGATTATCGTGCGCTGTTGTTTCTTAGTACATACGGTTTATCAAAACTCAAAATAAGCTAGATCTGTCTATCTCTTTGTGTAATGATGTACAGGTATTTATATAACTGGTCTTTCCTTCTGTATGCTTTTTGTTCAGAACTACTAGATTTACAGATTCTTAAGCATGCTATACATAAATATAATATATACTATACTTATAGCATGCTTTACACATGGGACGTCATAAATGATGATCACATACATACAAAGCCGAGGGCATTAGGCTTACTAGGCCTCAGGTCATATCGCTGTAACACAATGACATTACTGACGACGTAATTATAAGGTACAACCGAAACCTGTTTCAGGAAACGTCATCATTTTAAATATTTCACTCCATTACGGAGGCTATTTGGTCGAAGCAGTGCCTATATCTTCCTGAATGTCTGCATTTCTAAAACACCTGGTCGAGCCCCTTGCTACACATTTTGGAACAATTCGATTGGCACACATTACTCTGGTGTGTAGAACGCTCTGTTTAACGTTCTGTTTGGACGTGACGCAGTTGTCGATGGGCGTGTTTCATGACGTATCGCGGGAAGGGGAGCGTTCCCGGTCGGATCAGTGGGCGTGTCTCCGGCCGCGCCGGAAGCACAGTCTTCCTATCGGTCTGAGTCTAGTTGAGGCCTGTGTGGACGGTGAAGCCTGGAACTGGAGTAGTCATTGCCTGGGTATTTTGAGGGGGGAGGGCGAAGGGATGGGGGGGATCCCGGGCCCCGTGTGAAAAGATTCCCTGGAAACTGTGCGGGATAGGACAAGATGGAGGACACTTGAGGCCAGAAAGAGGGTGAGCGAAAGCTTGAGAGTGAATGTGTGCGATGCTGCTGCTGTTGTTATGAATAATGTGCACACATTTCCCCGTCGGTGACCGAGTTCGTGGTTAGAACACGACGTATGCCCGTGTAGCATGACTGAATGCTGTCCCTAAAATATACCTCATTGTACCGCTTAGCAGGCCAGTCCCTTTTATATATATATACACGTTTTACACACGGTTATGTTCATGTACACACAACGTTTTTGCGTCCAATGTGGCGTGAGTGTATTAATACTGCTTATAGAGAGCAATGTAAAAATACATGTAGCTAAAATCTACCTACAGACCTAAAACACGGATTATCATATGATAAGTACACACTATATACGTGTATTGCATACTGTCATACATCATGTATTACACTGCTATGGGATGTGTACCTGCCACGTTTGTTGTCTTCGTGTGGCAAATGTTGCTTAACGCGTGACAGTGCTGATTGAAGCCGGCGTGCACCAGTTATATATTATATATTATATTATTATTATTATACTCAGCCTTGCTGACTGCACGTGCCCCCTCCAGGAATTGATGACTGTGTGACCCTGTGGATCTTCTGCTTGTACATGATTTCTGCTTTTGCTGCAAGTTCCCTGATTTATGGCTGAACGGGGGCGGAAATATAATATTGACTATATGTACAAAACTGAACCAGTGTGCGCTTCCCGGAACATCCGCGTTCTGGCACGCTGACTCTTGCACAGGCCACGGTGTTATGTAAAACTGGCTAGCAGACCTGTGTCCTACGGGACTCGAAGTACATGGCGGGGGAAGGACGTTCACAATGTATTCCTTCCCCAGTACGCTTTAACATGTCCGTTTGCTAGTTTGCGGTTATAACTCCCCGGCTTCATTTTATGTTATGAAGGGCCCAGTGCCTGTCACCAGTGAGAACCGCTTTAATTGTGACTTGATTATGCATTGTACAGGGCCATCTTTGGAACCTCACTGGATTGGCCCTTCGCCATGCACAGTAAGGTCAGAGTTGAAACCGTAAGCACCTGGTTTAGTAAATAAGCCCTGATGCCTTAAGATATGTGGCTAGTTGTCCTTAAAATCCATCATCGTGATCTGCGAGACCTCGCCGCCCTGGGGGAGGGGAAACACATAAAGGGGTCTTGATGATGGATCCCTTCATGAAACAAGTGAATGCATTACAGTGTGTATGAAGCGTGTATATTTAAGTTTTGGCTTGAAGTGGTGTTTATCTGCATAGTGACCATAATTTATCTCTGAATGAGTAAAGCCACCTCTTTGCCAACCTCTTCACGCCCTGTGCTCTGCGGCACGTACCAGAGACGGCCTAAGTAGTGAATGCGGTGACTGGGGTTTGGTACAGCGCTTGCCGGTGACCCTGTCCGCTTGCCGGTGACCCTGTCCGCTTCCCGTTCCCATTGTGCGATTTACACGTTCCGAGGTGAATAATACACTGCTGGCTGGCGTCCTATTTTTAGAAGCCTTTCTCACTGACTTGCTGACAATCCTGTTTTCTGGAAATCCATTTTTAATATAGTGCGGCCTGAATCATATCGCGATGCGTGAAATGTCTGCGTACTCTATGAAACTTGGCCATGTATACTGTTGTGTGGGAACACGCTAACTACACGCTACTGGAAGCATGTCACTAATCTATGGAATTATCCTCACTACTTCACAGCTGTTTTTTACTTTTCCGCTGTGCTGGACTAGCTTCATATGGCTTCCGATGTTCAGGACTGAAGATGTCTTGGCTCCTCGTCCAGAAGCGATCTCTCTTCCGGGCTGATGTAGATAAACTCCATCGACCATTACTGTTACATCTCTACTAAAATACCAGAATGTATTAAAGTCCAGCCTCGGAAACATTTCCCCGTAATGGTGACCCAGACGCCGGGGAGAAGAGGCGGCTTCCTGCTGCTCGCTCTTTGGCTGGGAAAGCGAAGCAAACTGTGCTTCTTCATGAGAAAGGCAACATTTTTGTTTGTATCAATTTTCATGAAGTTTTCTATTCTCTTCTGTTGTTTTTTTAATTACTTTACACGGGGAAAGGCTTTGGATATGTGTCTCATACGTTCCTATTACAGAATGTATATATTACGTATATCCGCCCGAACACCCACAATCCTCTACCAAAACATGTTAACCATAATTATGCGCAAGCAGCAGCGGCTAAGTTTGGTCCGTATCGTTACTTTGGTTTAAAATGCCTGTTTTATGGAAGCATGTTTTGCCGTCTTTCACAGTTACGGCGTCTCTTCCCAACTTCCCGTTATTAGAAATGAATATCGGTCTCCTGCTCCGTTGTTTTTTGTCGACTGGTTTGTGTACCCGGCGGCTGTTCCCATCTCGTCGCCGCTGGTCAGGGTGTCTGTTTTGTGAAAGCTGTACCCCGCTTGCCTGGAGGATTAAACGTGGGAAATGCTGCCTGCCTCCTCCCATCCCCCACTCTGATTGTCTAGCTTCTATTCTCTTTCATGCTAAGCATCTGCAGTAGTAGATTGGGTTACTACAATAATAGTTCTATCAAAGCGGCTGCCTACACCCCCCCCCAGCTCCACACGGTTGTCACCCAGACCTTGTTTCCTTTTTTTCAATCTCATCTCTTCTGCATTTCTTTCGTTCCTAGTCCCGTTTTCATTCTTCTCACTTCACAGCTTTTCTTTCTCATGTTTTCTCTCGCATGTCTTCATCGCTCACCTCCCCCCTCACACTCTTTCCTCTAGTCTGCTTTCAGACAGAGCTCCCTACTATTCCACTGCAAACCTATATTTATGGAAAGTGTCGGGGCGGGGTGATTTAAGGACATGGGTGAGATGCACAGTATATCTCAACATGCCGGGGCTCTTTGTGTCTTTCCGGGGCTGAGGGAGAATGGATATGGCCTTTTGTTCAGTTTCTACTATCCATTGGCCTCCTTTCTTCTGGATTGGGAATCTTGTGGTTGTCTCTTTCTATTCCATATCTGTGTGTGTATATATATATATATATATATATATATATATATATATATATATATATATGTTTGTGTGGGGATGCAGGGTATTTTTATGTGTGTGCGTGTATGATCTTTACTCTAGAGACCGGTAGCGTTACTTCCCTTCTATGATGACTTTGTTCCCGCTGTGTTGCGGTTTGTTTGTGTTTTGTTGGCAGCTGTTCTAATATATACTAAACGCATTGTCATTATCCCGAATAAAACTACGCCAGCGCTTTCTCTTTTTACTGCTGGTCACATAAATAATGCAGCCTCTTAAATGTAAAGCACAGATTGTACATCATGACATTGTATTACTGCCCTTCCCCCTCTCAACTCTTTGCATGACAAATGCACTCAGAGACTGGCATGTCTTGTAACGTGATTAGGTTCCTTTGTGATTGGGAAAGTTCTTTAAAATCTGGGTCATTTGTCCTCCCCAGCCAAAGTAACACAAAGCTTGATATTTTATTGGTAGGTCTATAAAACATATATAGACCTTTCTAATGGTAAACCTTGCCTTTAGGATATAAAGCTCACATGCAATTTAAGTATTAGCATATACGGTATATAAATATACATATATATAATATAGTACATCTTTATGTGAAATTGTATTTAAACACTTCATTTTCTAGCACTTCCTTTTCACTTCTGGCTTCCCTGTTTGTTTTAGTGAATTACAATGTCAAATATCTAACCCTTATACCCCCCCCCACCATTGTAATATTGGAAACCACTGTAGCGAGTACATTATACTGTGAATTCTGTTGCATCAGTGAATATCTTGATGGACGCCATTATTCCTCCTCCGCGCCACGTACTCCAAATAGTCTTTCCTATGCTGTGCTAATTAATTGTAGGCCGGAAACTTGTACACATGCTTGGTGAATATTTTGTACACCTCCAGTGTCACGGGTTGGCTTAATGAAGAATTTATTGCTGCAAAATAAATGTATATGATGTCTTTCGAGGGGGCTAATTCTGATATATATATATATATATATCACACACAAGATCCATGTACACACCTGTGCAGACCTGTATTCGGAGGGACACATGCCTTGCTTTCTGAAATTATCCGGTGCAACTTGTTTGGAGCTCCCCAGATCTGCGCACATACATACTTACCATAGCATTGTCTGTGTAACCTCTGCAAATATTTCAGCGAGTCAAATGGGAACGTTTACCTTGCTGCTGGAATAAGGGTTATTCATGCTTCTCGGGACGTCGGGTGTGTGTTCAGCATGCTAGCTCGCCAGTTATAAATCACCGATAAACAAAATATTGCACTTAAAACTAAGCCTGTAGTGGCTCCCACGTGTTACACAAGTTTAACTGTATGTAAAAAGTTTTAAGAGTAACTGTTGTATCACGGTATGTCCGAAAATATTCTATTTTGGGTAATTCTATTCTATATCTGGGTAATCATTGGATTTTAGTTGGAAAACATCATTATATATATATATATATACTATATATATATAGCGGAAAGAATTTAAGCAGGGTTTTTACCATGTAAAGAGGGCCCTGCTCTAGAGGGAATGCTGTATGGGGAGACATGGTGTCCTAGATGGATCTGGCTGGTAGGCTCTAGCTACTCAGATGGTTTGCTTCTCTGAAGAAGCGGGTTTGGAGATTTTTCTTGAATATGGAGAGGTAGGCTGGAAGTAGAAGATGGTTCCCGGAAGCATGCCGTAGCAAATGGAAGTCTTGGAAGAGGTGATGAGCGAGGATTAAAGCCTCAGCCCACGGGCAGAACGTGAGGATGGAGTAGGGGAGTATTTTGTTATAAGGGCAGAAATGTATGGAGGGGCAGTGTTATGGATGCCTTTGTGTGTTAGTAGAATGATTTTAAATTCTTAAGGTAATAGGGAGCAGAAGAAGAGTGTTGTGTAAGGAATATAAGCCTAGCAGCATTTTGGCTAGTTTGCAGATGGATGACAACCAGAAGAGTATTGCAATTATAGCAATATATAGACTGCATATACAAAGTAATGGGTGGATGAGAGGGATGTTTTTTAGGTGCAAACAGCCAGATTTGGCGAGAGATTCAGTTAGAGGCATGAAGGAGAGGGTTGAGTTGTAGATGACCTCAAGGCTAATAGTTTAGTGGAAGAGGTGGTCTTCGTGCTAATTGAGAATTAAAGTACTTTGTTAGAGATAAAAAGACGGAAGCTAATGAGTTCAGTTTTATTAATACTGCTATCATACCAAAAACACGTTTTCAAAAGACAGTGTGCTTTTTTAAAGCAACTCTTATCACTTTGTGTGTGTATTTCAGCCTTGGGCCTGTCAGTATTGTAAGTGTATTTCATTTAATGGTAAAAGAGAGTGTCTTAGTTTTAATCACCCTGAAGGACAAAATCTATGGATTCATTGGATAAGCAGGACAGAATGAGCTTCCTGCCAGGCTTTGGAAGAGTGAAAAATGAAAAGGGAGATGACTTCACAATATGAACTCTGCCGCAGATATTACCGTATTTGCTCAATTATAAAATGACCCTGATTATAAGATGACCCTCAAATTTTGAATATTAATTTAGGAAAAAATTGTTTGAATACGAGACTACTCTGCTGCCCGTTAGTTCTTCTGGGGCTTCTATGACTGAGCACTGGAAGGTCACGGAAGTGCCGGCAGCAGCGGAGGTTATCTGCGCAGTCATTAACTGGCTGCCAGGGAGGAGGATCCAGGTCTCCTGCAGCGCTGTGGGGAATCCTCTCTTGCAGCCGGTGAACGTCTGCGGGATGTGCACAGACAACCTCTGCTGCTGCCGGGGCTTCTGTGGTGGAGCACTGGAAGGTCATGTGATGGCAGCAGCGGCAGCAGAGGTTGTCTGTGCAGGCCTCCACCGGCTGCCAGAGAGGATGATCCAGGTCTCCTGCAGCGTTGCAGAGGTTCCGGATCTTAGTCTTGTAGTCAGACCTCTATTTGAGGTCTGATTATAAGACAATCTCGAATATAAGATGGAGGGTGTTTTTCAGAGCATTTGCCTTTGGAAAAAAACCTTGCCTTATAATAAAGTAAATACGGTATCTGTGTGTTAAACCAAATGGTTTAACACACAGATACCGTGTGTGTGTTAAACCAAATGGTTAAAAAAAACACAAACAATTTGCTATATGTTCTTCTTAACACACCATAAGATCATTTTCTATTGCGTTTATTATAAATGTGCTTTTCGGTTTTCTGTCTATCGCTTGGAATATAATATTTCTCTTCGTTTTGGCCACTCATTTAACATTGTTTTTTGTTTATGTTGTGGGAAACCGGAGGAAATTCTGGTTGAAATGAGTTATTACAGATATCTCAGATATTTTCAACAGAATATATTTACACTATACCTAAGAGAAACTAAGTTTACATACTGAGGATATGAATCACAAATATCTTGAAAGCCCCCCCACACACCACCTTTAATCCCACGCTAAATGGATCATTTTCTGTAAACCGCTTTCTCTGAGCTGCTTGTTTTGCTTTCTTTCCTTTTTTACGTTTTCTTCTCCTGCTGCGCCTACTCTCCTTGTGAGAGTTTTTCCGAATTCTATAGAATAATAATAATGTTGCTTTTTGTTCTAGAATTTTTAAGAATACTTTTTTTTATATATATATAAAACGCACAGCGGCGCTTTTCATCCCGGGTGTTCCTGTAGTAAATGTTCTTGTTGAATGGCAACTTGTTAGCATTGTATAGGATAGAAGTTCTGTCTCTTGGCCTTTTCTGGTTTAATAAGCCTCCCTCCTCTCCATTTTCCTTTTTCACCTCCCTCCCCCATCTACGCTAGTGTAATAAATCTAGTAGCTCGCATGCTTTGTGATGCCCTCTGGCAGATGATCGTAGCCTTCTGGCTGCAGTATGAGAACCTTGCCGAGGCTGCAGACTATGAAACGCTATTAAACGCGGGCATTTAATATTCTACTTTCTAATCCGTTACCTGCTGCAACCTATAACAAGGTGATATGCCTGCCGTGGAAGCTTTATGTGTTGCTATTTCTTGAAAGCCGTCCAACACAAATCCTAAACATCTGCGCATGGAACACCAGAAATATGTTTTATATGCGATCCGACTCGTGTCCAGTAAACACAGGCCTTATTATGGATTAACCCCTGAAACAGACACTGGGTTTAGGAGACCCAGACCAAGTTTTAAGGCCTAGCGTCATAAACTCTATCGTTACACCCCTTCTTCACCTTCCTGGAAAGTTGAGGCCGGCAGGTCAGGGGTTCATTGTCCCGATTCATAAGCCCGGAACCATCTGGAAGGAGCAGGCTGAAATTTTAACATGTTAACTGCTGCATAAGTAACAAGACTAGCATATTTTTCTTATTTTTCAGCAGATGCTTGCTTTTTATTTGAAAATATTTAACGTATGCACAACACAATGTTGAAGTGTGTATTTTCTGCCATTTCATGTCAAACTATCCCTTATTTCTAAAGGCACACTTTACATGTGCAAGAGTTACAGGCTATGTAAAGGCTGGTGTTTGGAGCTTCTGTACCCAATGCTTGATCGTGGCTGTAGTTACTATAGTAACGGTCTAGAATATCTATTAATTGATTTGCAGCATTATTATAGGTGTGTAACTGCGTAGCAGCATTCTAGAAGGCTCCAGATTAGGGCTGAAATAACTAATCTCCCCTCCACTTCCGCTGGGGCTCCTACGATGTAGCGCCAGCATCACATGATGTAGAAGCCCCAGCGGAAGTGAAGGGGAGTAACGAAGGCTGTCTGTGCACATCGTGCAGACCCCCACTGGCTGACAGAGAATCGAGGGCTCCATTACTCCCCTTCACTTACGCTGAGGCTTCTGTGAAGTGCCTGTCAGCAACGGAGGTTCGCAAAACACCAGGGAGTCGGGAGAGAGGCAGAGTGGTGTATGGGAGGGGGGAGGAGGCAGAGGGGTGTATGGGAGGCCCCCTGCCGCATACACCACTCTGCCTCCTCCCACTCACCACTCTGCCTCTCTACCCAACTCCCTGGTGTCTTGTGAAGCTCTGTTGCTGACAGGAGACAGAGTGGTGTATGGGAGGGAGGAGGAGGCAGAGTGGTGTATGGGAGTGTTATAGTGGTGGATGGGGGGGTATAATAAATTTCAGGGAGGCAGAGTGGCATATCTGGGGAGGTGTATAGGGGGAGGTAGAGTGGTGTATGGGGGTATAATGAATTTCAGAGTGGCATATCTGGGGGAGGCAGAGTGGTGAATCAGGGAGTATAATGAATTTCAGGGTGGTGCAGGGCATAAATGGGGGGCGAGTGGCATATTGGAAGGTATAAGGCATATCAGGGGGCACAGTGGCATATAGGGGGTATAAGGCATATCGATATTAGGCATATCAGGGGGGCATAAGACATATCTGGGGGTAAAAGGTATATCAAGGGGCTCAGTTGCATATCACTGGCATATAAGGAGTATAAGGCACTTCAGGGGGCACAGTGGAATCTCTGGCATACAGGTATAAGGCATATCTGGGGCAGAATGGCAAGATGGGGTCAGATGTGCATAACATAAAAGAAAATATAAACAAGGCTTTTTTCTCATAGTTTTTATGAAATATTTTTTTAGTTTTTATTAAATATGAAAATATGAATTAATATTTACTAATAACTTTGTATTACAACCTAGTTTGAGAAACACTGTGTTTGGGTTCTTGTAGCTCTCATTATTATGTCAGTAAAACAAGAAGGTGAATAGAGAAATGCCATTGTGATAAAATGATGAAAGTGTAAATTTTAGGTTTTTTATTACATTATTTTAAATAAAAAATTTGCATTTTTTTAACCGATTGATTGAAAAAATAATCGGCTAACTAATCGATTATTAAAATAATCGTTAGTTGCAGCCCTATTTTTCTGTATAGTTTACATTATACTATACATTATTCCAGTGCCTGTGGTTTGGGTAGTGTGTAGAAGTCTGCAATCAGTAGTCTTTGGTCATTTGGCTTATCGGAGTCCATAAAGATTGATGATTCAAGGTATACTGCTGTTGATGTATAACATTTTGTACCATAATATACTTGTCTGGTGTGGCTGGAGGAAGCACATGCCTACTAAACCTTTGCTCTAGGTACATGCATTGCACCATACGACACATCAAAGTGTATAGGTGAAGAATTAGGATCCTCTGGATTGTAACGGCTCCGCCTAAATACTTAAGGGAGTTTTGACGGTGACCGCTTGCCAGCTGCCCACTCAGAGATATTTATGTAATTATTTTGTCAGCATATAAATAATAGCTAAAATCTTCTGGTTAGACTAATTTCATCCGTATATTGTAGTTTCACGTGAACAGGCCCTTCTTCTCTCACTGTACTAGTATGTCTTATGTATGTTCAAATTATTGTTCATCATTTGTATATTGTTAATGTTATCATTCATTGTGCTATAGAATCTGTCTGCGTTCTGTAAATAAAATGTAATAATAGCTAAATAAGGAGGGGGGGAATTTAAGTGGTCTATTAAGATAAACACAGCCTTTTTTCTGTGAAATGGTGCAGACAAATATCCCTTTAATGTAATGTTGGAACCACGATTCTAATAAGAAACTGGACTGGCGGAGCTTATGCAAAGCCACTTTCAACTAGTTTTATCCTCACAGCACCAGTCTTTCACTTTAATCCTTGGCAGGGTTATTGCCTTACATACGCTAAGTCAACAGACTTTTTTCCAGTATTTATATGCGTTTTTATATATAAGCAAGGAACCTCTAAGGAACCTAGGAACAACCTCAGAAATTGAAGATATTTGTCTCACTTGTGCAAAATGACTTATCCCTAAGGGCACGTAGGCAAACAAGTTGCGAAGGGATTTGGGGACTTATACGTCAGCAGAAGGATAGCTGCAGACTGACTGCACCTGGTCGCATTCGCAATATTCTAGTTTCACGCATTTATTTTTGTACCCTCTGTGGAACATTTTTGAGTCATTTATTGTTAAAAAGCAGCACCATAAAAAATAAACACGGATGTGCGAAGAAGTGTGCTTTAGAAAGGAAAACAAACACATGTAAAGTATTTCTCAGAATATTTATTATGCTTTAAAATACTTGTGGTACACAAACCACTTGTACCTTCCTTCATTGCATAGATAATGACACTTGAGGGTTAGTCTTGTTAATGCCAGAAATAGCAAGAGAAGACACTGTCAGTATTTATTTCTATGTATAAAACATTTGGATTTACATTTTTTTTCTCATATAGTACATTGTAGATATATATTTTTTAAATATGAATATGGGAAAGTCTTTAACAGGCAACCTAGTAGATAGAAGACTCAATATTGTTAGAACTTAAGCAAAAAGTGGTAACCTGATGCATACAAGCATGCCCTAGTTATAGTACCAGAGGCTAGGCTTATACTTATGTCCAACTGCACAGATAAAAGATATTTTCTTGGAATATATATTGACGTTTGGAGGCGTTATAGTGATGCACTTCAAGTTTGTCAGAAATCAAAATCAACTCTACTACCAATAGCTTGCTTTTGTGACACCTGATTTAGGATGTTTCCACACACAATCAGATTCATGAATCCCACATAAGAGGTCCACTGTGAACCTCGGACAAACTGGTTCCACACATATTCACAAATATATAAGTTCCATAAGTTAATGTACAAAGTTGACCGTCCTATCTATAATGACAACTTTATAGGTAGGGTGGCAACCAAGGAGGTAAGAACTTTTAGGTTTGTGTAACACCCTAAAATGTACTATTTTGACAAATGAACGGCAATGGTTTTAAGCAGGACAAATTGGGGAAATTATCCTGTGCCTTTTAGCAATTTAGAGGAACCAAGGTTTTGTTCCATATAACATATTTGGTGCAACTATTTCAAGTTAACTGTGAGCCAACAGAAGACTTTTGCAAAATAACTCCATTTTTGGTATATATTTCTGGATTGTGACAGATCTATACATAATTATTAATAAAATAAACAATATTGCTCAACATAGGAGCACTATAATGACTACACATTGCCAGTCTCTATATAATGAAATATATAATATGTATTTTTAAGCTTTTTCTAAGTTTCAAAGCTTCCAATTAAGAGAATCACCATATTTTTGTACAATGCAACAACAAGGCTTCATCTCTATCACAATCAGCCAACACTAAAAATTATACTGTTGCTATTAATTTTGCTATTAATGTTCCCTATCGTGACTGTAATTCTTTAAGGTGACAACATCCAAGCATGGCCACGTTAGTATCACGATGCATACAAATCAAATGAGTACACATCTTTTTGAAATACAACATTGGCACCTGCTGCAAACAATACATTTTATACTTGGTAGTATTCTTATACTAGTATTAGTATTCTTAATCAACAAGATTACACGACTTGCTAATAGTTTGATATTTCTCCAATTTACTAATTACAAAACAATCTACAAAATTGTGTAAACTGTACACATAGCTATATGGAAACAACACCTACTTTACACATGTCAATCATACATCATATCAGCCATTTTTCCAGGACATATCTAATCTTTGCATGTTGCTGACCAGCACCTATAGTGAGGATATATAAGCTTGTTTAAGTAATTGATTTACTTCTGTGAGTTTACACAGGGTAGCACTGCATATGGTGATCAGCAACATGTTAAGATGTGTCCTGGAAAAACAAATTACCCATATGCTACAAACTAAGCATATATCTGTAAGAAATGTGTAATTTCTTACATAGCACAACTGTGAAGTAAACATTCTTACAATGATATTGTCAAGCATGCCTCCCAATATCAAAGCAAAACAGAATTGTTTGCTGATAAATGTATATCATTTGCATATTCCATTTCCATTTGCATACAACCTTTGAAAACTTTTTTGTAATTTAAGAATACAATACCAACGAACTACATCAAAACACATATGATAGCTTAGTGTCACATACAAATGCATAGACAAACTCATCAGTAAGTCTTCTGCTCAGCAATGCGCATGCGCAGGACACTCGTCTCCAAACAACATCTCCGCTGGGTCACACAAATGCTCCAAGGGTTCTAGTGGAAGTGGACGGGTGGATAGACATGGATAGTGGAAGTAGCCGGGTGCTGCCGTTTATAGCATGATATTTGCAAAGTAATTGTATAAATACATATTTCTACTCACCGGGTATACTGCATAACCCTCGGGCACTCATGGTTTATAGTACATTTGCTCATCTACTGGTTGTTTGTATATGGACTAAGGCATACTCGTATCATTTGGAGGCGAATGTGTGCAAAACTGGATATTGCCTTAACTTTATTATAAGAAATCTAAGGAAAAAAATTATGTAATATATACGCACATTTGGAATTACATTCAGAGTTAAGCTATACCTTATACTATTTTATAGATTTTTCTGTAAACACATCTACAGGGGTTTATGTATAAAAATGATTCTGGTGCAGTTTAACTATAAACAACCAATGAAAGGTTCCTGCTGATTGGCCCGTTCCATTGGCCGCGATGCTGACAAGACAACTTTTCACCAGAATCACCTTTTATGATCTTTATGTTTTTACTGGTTTATTACTGGTTTCCTATAATCGAGGCATGAATGTGATTGTCATCTAAGAACAGCAATTAAAGCTACGATTCCTGTGTTAAGATTGTGCTGGACTTTGTACACAGAAAACACAAGGAATTTGTAAAAAGAAAAATACCTTTCTACTTGAACAACGCATTGCCACCTATACTCTTGGACGTTGCGCACATGTTCTTTGGCATAGCTTCGACCTGTAGTCTCATTCATGTTTTCCTATGCATCTATTTACCCTAGTGCATGAGGAAAGAGTATATATGGCACTGAAACATCATTGAAAGGGAATAGTCATGACCATTGGCTTAGTCTGACCTAGTCCTATGACGGCAGTTCCAGGGGGGCATTATTGGGCCATCAGACTTCCCAGTGCGCCACTGCTCCATAGGCCAGTTGGAGAGATCAGAGCTCTCCGTTGTAACAAGCCAATATACGCTATGGACTGGCACAGCCTCTATAGCAGACTTACTTGGCACTGCATGAAGCATAGCGACCACCGAGGAAAGCAGTATGGGAAAGCCAGGACCTGTCCTGGGTAAGGCCTAGGGCAGCACTCAACCAAAATATACCACGGGTCATGCCCATTGCACTAGCCCAAAACACTATAGGAAGGAGCGTGCCTTTTTATTTAGTTATTTATTCATTTGAAACGCAACACTCCCCCCTCATCCTCCCCTGTAAAACTGCATAGTGTTTCTATTAAAAAAATATAAAGTACCCCAAACAGAAGGTGCTAGACATTTCTAAATAGCTAATGTTGGTAACTATATTGCTTTCTACAAAATACAAAAGTACAAAGAAAGCTGACCTGCACTATGTGGTTTAAAATACAAACAAAAAAAGAAAACACATGGTAGTAAGATTGCTGTACGTCTCTTAAAATAAACCATTTTAGGGATTATCATGACTCGTTGATGTCTACACTAATCCATTCTGACCACAGCAAGGATCGACTTGTGTCTAAACCTTGGTGACCCACATTTATTTAACCCTTCAAGAGACAATATTTGGCATCATTAAACCCAAAATATCCATATTAGATACCTTTATAGTTAGTTTTGTTATTCCTTTTAAGAACAGCAATAATACTTCCCCCTTTCTTTTAAAACTCTGACCATTCTGTATAGATGTAATCAGTCAGATACCCGGGGATATAATGAAAATATAATAAATGGTCGTTTCTTATTGACCTGCCGGATTCAACCAAATCCGAAAGAAATGTTACCATACCCCAATACATCAATCAGATATCAATTAGGCCACTGAATGCTGCATTCTTACTGGGAAGGGTTTTGGCAATGAACAGTACTAGGTACAACTGTAGCACCGCTGTTATTAGGCCGGTTAAAAAAACCACTGATCACTCCCTAACAGGCCTATTAACACTATGGATGGCTGTGTCGTGTCACTACAGCCACCATAGTTCATTTCCACCCCGTGCCACATGCACTTAAAAAGCAGAGCACCTTTTACATCCCAGCATTCAGCAGCAAGGACGGCGTTGTGGAGGGCAGACCCATAGCGCTGCCCCGGCTTATATGTCGCTGCCATCTATCCATTTCCCACAGTTTAGTACATCTGCTCCATTGTCTTGTGCCTTTTAAACCCGAAACAGATTGAAAATGTCTGCCATACAGAAATATGGTTTATGGAAGTTATTAAGATAATCATTTCTGTTTGTGCATTTACAAGCAGTTTTTGGACTATTCCTCACATTGCATGCTTCATATGGCTTGATATATTTGATAGTTCTTATAATGACATGGACTATTGTGATGACTGTTATTGGTCACTACTTTAAATGCACTCAATTGTAAAAACAACCTATCTTTCAAATGTAACGCGATACATAAGAAGCCCTTTCTCTTATTTACAAAAAAATAGAGTGAGAGGCCCATGGATTCATTCAAAAAATCTCACATAGACCTCCTTTATTGAAAGGGCAATACCTGTGCATACCCTGCAAACTTATTTTTCATGTAAAGGTGCAAGTTTGGGCACACTGAATAATCAGGCATCATCTGGTGGTATATTCTATTAAACAATATGGACATATTCACCACTTGTTGTAGAAGTTCCAAAACTACCAACATACTAAAATACATGAATGTACATTATGATGTCATAATCTGACATCATTAATAAAACACTGCTGACAAATTGCCCCATGAAAATAAATGATGCCATTCACTATATAAAATACTGATTGCTGTAGGGCAGAGTTCTTTCTTTTTATAATGGAATGCATTATAGTTGCCGTTCCTTCAAAGTTGGACTGTTCTAGAAGAAATACATTTAGCTGAAGTCAATGATCTGCAAACACCAGTGATGACAAACCTTTAGCTGTTCATCATGGTTCCAAAGATGTCCAGGCATACCTCCCAACATGCTCTATAGTAACAGAGGTTGTAGAGTTGCGGCAAGGAGTGGAACCTAAACATTTTGTGTGACTTTTAGGGCTGTAGAACACCGCGAGACACTTATTTCCACCAAACAAACTGAGCTACCAGAAAAAAAGGGGCAGAGGGATTTGGATCCTAACAATTCCCTTCTAAAAAAGGACACTTGGGGAGGTATACTCAAGGTGTACACACACATCTACATTCAAAAGTTTAACATATCTGCACATAAAGCAGTCACAAATTAATGACAGTGCTCACTATCTAAGGGGCCCCAAAACAAAACAGATATCCATTTATGTGAGTACATTACTATCTGCCAGAAAATCATTGACCTGCTCTCAATATATTTAGCTATGTAATTCCCTGTAAATGTCAACAGTGTTTGCAGTAATGAACATCATTGGACATCAGGATAATTCATCCACAGAATATATACATTGCAAATATCAAAAAAATAAATCAATAAACCACGATGTTTGCGCTTTGTGAGGGGGAACTGCAAACGCTTATAGCAAGTTGTGTTGTAACACAACGCATGCCTTTATTCACAACGCATGCCTATATTCACTACAGTGATGTCATGTCTGCCTGTAATCATTTTGAAAACCTATGTGTTGTAGGACATTATTAGGTATTAAGGGCCTGTATATAAAATATAAAAACAACCTCACATTGTGCAATATCTAAAAGGCCACATTTTAAAGGATATATATCTATATATGAAGAGAGTGAGAGAATTAATGTAAATGCAGTGTGTACAAATTTTCTCAATACGTCATGTTCACAGTAACAGCAATAGGTGGTAAGTGTATGATGTCATATATATCATTCAAGGAATTATTCACAATTTATGCCTTCCTGCATTCCTTTGATAATGATTTCAATGTTTCAATGTTCCTAAAAGCTTAAGTAAAACAAAACATATTCATACCTTTGTTGGCATACTTTGGTTCAGCAACATTAGTTAGAATATACTATTTACATAATACAAATGCTGTGAAATGTTTAAACGTTAAGGACCACTTAGCCGTTGATAATTCAATTTGCTTACAAATGTCTGAATTATCAGCAGAGGAACATAAGAAATATGTTTTTAGAGAGCTTCAAAAATTGTCAACATGGATTTTTGGCAAGATAGTTTAGAAATGTAGGTTTCACAAATTCTCAAGACAGCAAATGGGACTGTGCCTGCTCATGTTTAACAATAATACTGATACCACAACCACACTATAAAGCATGCTGTCTCTTTTGTTACGTTTGTTGCAAACGAATAGTAACTGATATGTTGGGTATTATTGTGTGTTTTTATTGTGTCACAATGCCCTTTTGTAATTTCAGGGAAATTCTGAGATGAACCCCTTCTTAATCACAAGGAATAGATCATAGACGTATATATGTGCTATGTCACCAGATAATAAAACAACTCCTTCTTTTGTATATGTTATGCACATGATTGTGGCCCTAATGGTATTGTCAACCATTATGATGTATGATCTACAGGTCTAGGTATCAACAAATAAATATTTCTGATATGTTCTACATTTGACACCACAGTGTTTAAAAATGATAGGTTCCAGGGTTCTTCGTCCCCCAATAGTACACATTCTCGTCATGTCATGTAATAGCAACCTACTAGTGCAATGGTTCTTTAACCAGCCCTTAAGAAGCAGCCCAGTTTGTTTGTTTTTTCGCAGAATTAAGTTGTCTTTAAATCCTGGACCCCAAAGTGGTTCTTAAGGGCTAGTTTGAGAACAAGAGTTCAGAAATATGGAAAGCAGAAAGCATAAAGTAGCAATAACGTATTGGTCACAGCTTCTGACCAGCTGATTGCACAAACCAAACTGTAAATAGGAACTCAGTCTTGGTTTACAAGTAAAATCAAAAGTATACAAACAAGAAAGAATGGAAGATGAAAATCAATGAAATGCATGCGAATCTCCACAGCTGTATCCATGTGCACTGTAGATCAGATCATTTTTCCATGCGCAGAAACCTCAATGTGCACACATAACCAAAAAAAGACAGAAAATTGTGTTGAGATGGCAACACATGTAAAACATGATGGGAATTATGATATACCCTGATATAATATCCTGAAGATATGCATGAAATAAGCTCGTTTGCTATGGCATTGGCTTCTGACCATCAGCCCTGGCTCCAGACACTTGTGTGCTTTTATTTTCAGTAAGTTGATATTAAGACACCATTGCCCATACGGGCTCGTGGAGGCATGTACAGGAGCGAGCATGTGGCTCAGTCTGGTCAGAAAGCTTTGGGTTTATAGCACCGGTTAAAACATTTGGTAATTGTTATTTCAAAAAAAACAAAAAAGGAAGAAAATATGAGTACACTTGGTGTTTTTGCATGGTGATTATATGACAGAAACATCTTCTTTTTTAATATCTTCTGCCGTTCCAGGTAGGCATGTGCTTGTGGCATTTTTATCCAGCATCTTTTCTTCAGTGTCTCCATTAACAGCTTTTAATTTCTTTGCTAAAGTCCTCTCATGGACCCACGGAATCAAACATAGTAAAATTCCACCAATGATGGGAGGAATACCTGCTAGGTAAAACGCCACGTCATAGGAACCAAGCTTGTCCCGCAGCATACCTAGACAACAAAGATCACAACATGATAATCATACATAAACATGGTTTAAAAAACATAAAGCCATATGCAGTATAATTTGGCCCTCACTGCCTGACTAGAGAAAAATAAAAAGTGGTGTTCAGCTTCTCAGACAAACTACTCTACATTTTGCTAACAGGACAACACATGTAACTAGATACCACTTGCGCTTAAAGTGGCTGTACCGCTAACACGTAACACAGCTGAACTATACTGGGGCCTCCTTGGCGAAGAGTAATATGATGTAGATATATTGTTGTAAGCATTTATACGCTATTTTGTTTGTCTTATTCACACTGTACTATATGTACATTTTAGTGTGGCCATTGGAATGGTTGTGGCCACAGTGGTAGCTATCAGCATGAACCCATACAATCAAACATAGTACAATTCTACTAAAAAGATCCTTTGAGAGCTATTGCGGTAGGTTAGTTCAACACCTAATACTTTGCCCACCAAAACTGAAGTACTGTGTAACACTCCAGATTATTTTCAGAACAATATAGTTAAAACCTTAACACAATGTATTAGTGCAGTCCATTTTGCATGGACTCCAAAGCATCTTACTGCTCATGTGTTCCTAAGCAGGTGGTGGAGTTCCTGCTTACACTTCCTAATGAGACAGAAGTTTAATTTTCTAATAACTAAAGAATGCGAATGGACTCAGATATACATTAAAAATAAGAAACAAACTAAAACAAAATAAAAACTATAATTCTGCACCACACTATACTGTCAACACACTCAGTTACTAGCACGGCTCAAAAATAATTTACCTATGCTTCCCTATTAATGACTAACAATTAATGCATGCATCACAAAGGCATTTACCGGCAATGGGGGGCCCAACAGTCATGGGAACGGACATGAACCCAAGCAAGAATCCTATGGCTTGAGAAACATTCTCTGGTCCAACAAGCTCAAATGCAATTGGAGCCATGATGCATATGAAACAGCCATCAAACAACCCCATGAACAGGCAGACAACAACTAAACCCGTAAAGTTATGGCACACAGGAATCATCATTGACATCAGGCCGATGAACAAAAAAGAGATAACCTGCAGGAAAAAGAAGACAATCAAAATACAGCCTTTGGTGAAGCCCATGATCTTCTAGATCCTCAAGTCTGCAACCCCGATTTGCCACCTTATCCCCATTTAATTTTACGGTGTCTAGGAGACTTGTGCGCAGTGGTTCTGCCAGTTTGAGTGACTCTACCCCACAAGCTTCGCTACCCAGGGTCCCGATTTGCTGGGGGTAGTTGGGAGGAACCAGTGTCCTACAAGATCCATTTATAGACCAAAGGTGGTATAGAGGGTGCATCAGAAAGCCGAAGGGAATTTAAATTATAGCACAGGGAAAATGTCAGTGATTGTTGACTGGAGGCTGGAGGTAGAGGTGTAAATAAAAACCCATGAATAAATGGTTATTCTTCTGCTAACACTCTAATATAAACCTGATGGAATTACTTAAAAATAATAAAGATAATCTGTATTACACAATAGCATCAGCAGTATGTATCCTTCAGTATTATTTATACATTTGATAGGCAGATTATATTTCTCTCATTTACATCTAAAATAGTGTAACTGTGTGTATCTCAGCACATGTACTTCCTGAAAACATTAGAGAAAGTAATTTCCTGTGTTGGAACAAAGTTAACAATCCCATGACTGCGACCTACACTGCAGAAAAATGGGTTGTTGGGCAAGACAGATGAGGTCAAACAACAGGAAAACTGGAAAGACTGGATAGGCCAAGTACACATTCCAAGTTCTGTGTAGGAATGATATCTGTGATACAAGGCTTTTTATGTAATTATGTCAAATTAAAGTATAACTAGATTATCAAAATAATATTTTGAAGACCCCTCTCCAATCGTAAAGAACTTGCCTTTTACTTTTGAAGTTATTAGCTGCTATTCAGTGACATCCTGCTTGGAGACCTGATACTGTCAAATTTAATTCACAATAAAAATACAAAAAAAGCAATTGAGCCAATACCTGCAAATACACCTTCTTGACACCTGGAATGTAATCAGCTAATCTTCCGAAGATCAACCTACCAACCCCAGACGTGACCCCAATGCATAGTAGGAGAATCTCCTCATTCACATCATCTCCCAACCTTTCTTTTACATGGTTCATCTATTGAATGAGAAAGAAAAGCGAGAACACATTAAAACCAAATAAGTGTATACATTAAAAACACACTTTAGTAGCTGTAAGGCATGATAATTAGGAGTCGGTTGTTTCCAAGGAATGACTATATATAAAACCATCTTTACTTGGAGAAGGTCGCGTAGGAGTATAGACCTAACTCCAGGTATTTGGTGTGCTGCCAAAACCTATTGTTACAGTTATCAGCCTTGAGACACTTGGCATGAAGTGGCATTAGTTCACTCGAGAACTCTGCAGAAGGCGCACTGGAAATGGGCAGTATGTAAGCAATAGATTCATCGTGTCTGCTTTCAATTTTTCAAGCACCAACCTACTATATAAATGGTTAACATAAAACAGCTTATATTTATTGATCTACTCCATCCACTCCATCTACATTAATGTGGTATGTGACATTTTCTTCTTTCAATACATAATACCGGTAATTCATGAACATTAGCAGTAATCACCTTTTCTACTGTACTACTTTTTTAACTATTATTTTATAACCATTACTTACTTACTTAGATGTTCCCTTTCCATAAAGGTTGCTACATCTTTGTGAGGTATCTAATAAACAAATCATCAAAAGCCACTATGTCCTTGTCTAGTCATTGCTTGCTAAAGAAGACATAGCAGACCTTGGTTGTAATCAGCTTTTTGTGTTCTCCTGTTCTTATGTTGTATTAAAGGTCCACATTGACACAGTGGATGCCTCTTGTTCATGATTAGATGAGTGCCGTAAAAACGAGATCTCGGTCATTTTGACCTAACCCCATAGAGAGTATTTCAGCTAGCTGGATATTCACAGAAACAAAGATATTCTTCTTAGGGAAACAAAAGTGCTGCACATACACTTATGGAAGATAACCTTGGTGAGTTTGTACTGTGTATCACAGCAGGTTCCTTTCACAAGCACAACCAGGTCATGCTTCGTGCCTTTAATACCTGCAATTACAACACCTGTGATGAGCCTCTTTAGCTCTTATTACTTTGGTTTGTGATTATAGACTTTGTACATATAAATGCACAAACCTGTATTTTACAAGTCTAAAATGGTGAATTCAGGGCAAAGCGGAACATGCTGGGTAAAAATCTATTGTCACAAAATGTGATCAAACATTATGCCCTTGCTTTTTACAAAGAGAGGGAGCTGACAAGATGTGTTAACAGAGTTATTTTCTGCTGTCAAATTCTACATGTTGATGTTTGTGTAATGTAATGTTATTATGTTTAATGGAATACATTAAATTGATTGTGTCAATACACTGGTATGAAGTCAAGTAGGGAATCTGAATCTGGAGGTCTGTCCCACTTTCCTAATTACGTTACAGCAGCAGTGCCCATGCGCTAGAACCGTGTCTCCACATTTTGATTCCACTTCTTAGACATGTGTCGCGTATTTGAACTAACAGAAATAAATACATGACTATTTGACCTCTGTGTTTAGCTACAGGCAAAAATAGCTCACATGACTACATCTGATAACTCTCCATTAGTAAATATAGTTCAAGAAGGAACCGTTGCACACTACAAAGCTGAGTTACATCAACACACAAAGCTTCATTTGTTCAACTAACTTGTTTGAAGTTCTTACAATAAGTAGGCATATGTTATAAAATCTACGCAAGCTCATGTTTTTTTTTCTCTCCACAAAAGCCCAAATTACTTCATGCTTCCTCTCATTGGGTGAAAAAAGGGCCACAGTGGAGACCAAAACCTCATTCTTCCTCTTCTGGGACTGCACTACCCAGAGACCATTTCTTTTCTAAAGACTGGGCTTTTCAAAGCCTAAGAAGGGCCAGATCATTTAGGCCCACTGAAGCCTTCAAGTAGGGGTGACATCCAAAATGCATCATTCTAGGAAATATGGCGTTATGACTCTCCTGTGTTGTAGCCTTGAGCTGTCAGACCCACAGAACATTTTAGGAGTTTGAAGTAATCCATTTAGAGGGATGTAGAAAAAAATACAACTTGAAAAGAATGAATTTAAAAGACATACACTGTGCAAATAAAATGTTCAAACCATCTACTCATAGTCAGAACTTACCAAGTGAACATAAGGCACAAAATATCCAAAAAGTGCAGCTGGGATTCCAAAGGCCCAGATACAGTAACTCTTAGTTTTGAAAATTGAGAAGTTGAAAAGTTTTGTTGCTGATGGACACCGAAACTTGCCATTCTGTCGGAACTGTAGGTTGCTGCGTCCGGGTACAAGTGGCTTATAAGTGAATCCAGCCAAGAATAGAATGAACATAAGAACGCACAGGACCCTCAGCGTGTTAAACAGACCAACCCTATCAAGTAGGTATCTCAGGATGAACGGCAATGAGACGGTGAACAGACTGCTGCCCGCAGTGACTATACCATTAACCAATCCCAAGCGTTTCTTGAAATAGTGTCCCAGGATGACGAGGGATGGCTGGTAAGCAAACGAGCACCCACAGGCAAATATAATACCATACGTGAAATAGAGAGGTCCTAAGGAGCTGGGGAGGAAAAGAGAAAACAATATGACTATTAATACGATATATATTACTGCAGTCCTATTCTATTCCGCACATATAAACCAAAGACTAGATGGAATTTTGCTTTGGAAGTGATCACAGAATGCATGTAATAGTTCTTAAGCTTTTCTATTTAAAAGAAGCAATCTTTTTATTATACATATTGTAGGCTTTGACCTTCGACCTTATAAGTGTTTCATAGACATATGCGTTTATTCCTTTCCGCTACGTTACGCTACTTCCCACAACCTATGACTTCAAATATTTAGTAGATTATCAGTCAAATGGTGAGGTGTTTGAGTATTTCTAAAACCTTGCATTCAATCTGGCAAAAAGGTTCTGAAGGGTCTATGAGCTCCGGGTGTATAGGACCCCTTTCCCTTATGGTTAGTAAGTTGCTAAATTTAACCTAAAGAAAGTCTGAAGTACCGTTTCGAACTCCTATGAACTTACAAGGCGATACTATAACTCACAGCAGTTTAAAAAGTACACATGAAGCACAGTTCCTTCACTACATGACATTTCCCCAAAGGCCAGGCACATGCAGCTTTGCTCCAACGTAGCAAGAAAGAGACAGCCGCCTTAGGCAGCATATGAAAGACGAAAAATGTAGTCAGTAAATGTTACTATTGAAGCATGAAAACTATGTATCGCATGCCTGCTATGGTCCAAGTTTTCATATAGGGAGCTCTTTGTTTTACTATAATATTAGCTGTACTATTTGTAGATCAGAAATGGTTGATCTGTAAGTTCATCTCACTTTGCTTTTAAAATAAATGCAAGTATTTTCTGCAAGAAAATGAGTCTTAAAGGAGAACGGGCAACTTTGCAGTTTGTAGCAATTTAATAATTTCCTATACTGCAGTCCTCTCCATTCAGACTTCCACCGATAGGGAGCAATAACAAAACGAAAGGAATAATGCCATGGAGACGTATGATGCACATCTCAAGAGCAAGGCTTTCAAATGGTTGCTCGCACGTTAAAACACTTATGTTGGCCTTCTAATAATAAATATATATTTTAATCTACAAACATAATTAAACAGGTTTACAGTTTACAATGTGGGAAAAGGCAACTAATCTTAAATATTTTCTGTATATGAGCAGCATGTATCTGTGAAATGTTATTGCCTTTAAATTTGAATCTGATGTAGAAAACCTAGTGCAAGAACAGTTAGTTGTTTTGCTCTTTTATTATTTATCCAGTCATTTTTAATAATCATGGAATATTATATATAAACACAAAGCAAGTTATTGCAAATGTTACGTGCAGAGTTTCTGAAAAATCTATAAATAAATCTAAAATTGGCTCTTCTGACATGCCAGCTAATGAACCCTGTCAGTCAAAAATAATCAGTGTGTAAGCACCCAATATTTCTGAATGGCATAACTGATGAATGGAACTCATCCAGCATCCACGTAGCTAAAGAAGGTCTATGAACATACAATTTATCACTTTTTACATCATGGCCCCCAGATCCAATCTTTACTCTGATGCATATCACACACACTGGTTCCAGAATAATTTATGTATTATATAATGATTCTACCTTACAAAAGAACTGGAAAGAAGGCCAATAATTCCCACCGCAGCTCCGACCACTGCTGTCCGTCGACATCCAAACACATCTGTAAATATGCTGACCACAGGAGAGCAGAAAAAGATCATTCCCATGGACAGGGAGCTCACCCATGCTGCGGAAATAAAAAAAAGGCTAAGTATTAGTAACATTTGGTGTCAGAAAAGCATGGCATTTTGGAACGTTCTATGGCAATATTACAATATTACAATATAACAAGTCTCCATTTAAAGGAACATTCAGATATAATGTTTCCTAGTAGAAACAACATAATGATGTCTCGTCATCCGTTATTTCACTGCCCTTTTTTGTTTCAATTCTGGAATACTGTACTGGGCATGTATTTCTGCTACCTATGGTGAGCTATGTGTCTTGAGACTTCTAGATAAGGTGTTTATGGAATGTATGTGTAACAATGTATCCATTTAAGTCTCAACAATATTCTGCGCACCCTATGGAATCATTAAGCATTTCATTTATTTCAATGTAGGCTTTTGCTAGTGGCATAAGACACGGAGCTGCATCTTAAAAGACACATTTGAACCATCATCCACCGATTTGGATTTATTGAATCAAGCCCAATATCTACTGCTCTTCCGTATAAAAAACGTTGAGTAAAACATTGCAGTAAATTAAAACTTAAATGGAACTCATGCAAAGTCTAACAAATAACACAATCTAATACCACAAATAACATTTTAGTGATTTTCAGAGGCTCTGAAATGTTTTGTTAAAAAAACAACCCTATAAGCCGAATGATTTCATTGGTGTTCCTATTAGTCTAGTTTTAATAATTTCTCCATTTTACAAAAATGAAGTCAAGAAGAACCAAGCATGGCTTTGAGTTACACAGTGATGAAGCGACTTAAAAAGTCTTAAAATTTGTTGGCAAACGTTTTATGATTGTTATTATTCCAGGTAATAAAGAAAACTGTCCAGTAGATGTCACCCTAACTGTAAGAGCTTTTATTGCATTATATATAGTATAATACTGATACACAATATGTTATATTATATATGCTAGTGTACTCATTCTACTCAGTCTACTCCAGTGGTGATCGGGCCAGCGTTCTATGGGGAAAGTTAATTAGCCCACGCGGTGCACATGCGTAAAGAGCACTCCAATTGTTTTCAAAGGAAGCCCTTTCCTGCCAATGGCAGCATACTTTTTTGGACCGCTGAGGAGACGATGAGAAGCAGCCCTGGAGCTGCAGCTTCTACTAAAGCTAAGTAATCCATTTTTATTTGTTGGTTGAATTAATGTTCGAATTCTCCTCAGAAAGAGTTTTCCTTTACGTAGATCCTGCGTAGAATCGAGACAAGGCACACAACAAACAAAATCGAAGCGTTGTCTAATTACATGTTTCGGTTACATGGTTTATACAGCATTTTATCTACGTCTAATTATATGTGTATTCTGATTGGTTACTTTTCAAGCAGGTTACGCCTCTTAAGCTGCATGATTAAGAATGGCCAAATTCAGGTCTATTGAACTTGCACTTTTCAACATGTTTCCGGGCGACCTCTCTGGCCCTCAACGTAAACTACCGGCTCACGTTCTTATTGCAGCAAAGATCAGTATTGCCAGGAAGTGGAAGTCTTCATCTCCCCCTTCTATTCACAATGTCCTTTACTCCCTACAACCTGCCAATATGAGAGAGCAGGCCATTTTGCTACCAACACACCGCATATCTTTGAGGAGACCTGGGAGACAGTTTTATCAGAATCAATTTGGGCATACCCCTTCAGACTTTATGTTAGGATCTCTACGTACACTGTGGTTTATAAAGGCCACTGCAGCCTCATAGGCCCGATACATCTGCTGTTGGTTCGGGCCTCCCTTTCCCATTTTTGCCTTTGTCCCTTTCCCCTGTCTCCCCCCCGTCTCATCCTTACCTTGTTTGTGTCCTTGTCCTTCCTCTGTGTCGTCTGGAGCTTTCTCGTGTTTATGTCTCTATACCTTTTTATTTGTTTTTATATGCATTGTGCACTGTGTGCACTATTGGAATCTTGTTCTATATCCTCTCGTTTTCTATCTCTGTATTTTCTGTTTATCTTTTTTGGTGTTTTGTAAACCCAATAAACTTTAAGAATGGCCTAGACTTGACCCTCTGCATATATATATATAATTATTATATATATATATATATATATAATATATATATATATATATATATATATACATAGAGTAGACGTCTTGGCACGGTTTCATGGATAACCCGTGAATATATCATAGACTAGACATTTCCTGTTTTCTTATGTCTTTGTCAGCAATAATATTTATGATAACACAAGCATTTTTTTAACATTATTTTTATTCTGGGCTTAATAAATGTATGTTAATTTACTTCCAAAGTAAGCTCATGAGGCTAACAGGAACGCTTTAATACTCCCAAACAAATACACACACTATGGGATGGTTGCACAGAAATGATCTTGGTAGTTACATAAATTCTTCCATCCATACCATACAACATAAATGTGGTTTATTTCAATTCAAACTAAGTATGCTGGACCTTTAGGTTGCAGGTTAGTCTTGGAAAGTGTGGCATTGTATGTTGAGCTGTGACTCATTTATTGTATGTTACTGTGTTTTTGTCTCTTATTAAATATCTGTTAAAGTAGACGAACCTTTGTGTTATAGTTTTATATTTGGTTTAACACCACAGTATAGAAAATATATTGCAAAAATAACACATTCAAACCACTGTGTATCACAATAAACCTCCAAATCCCAAATGTCTTTACAATGTATCCGGTTTCTCCTGCAGAGCTTGTTTAGTGCTTCAGAGGATTAAAGTGTTGCCAGATGTTAGAGAACTGAAGAAGGCTCCTATCAAAAAAAAATGCTTGCAAAAAATCTTAACCTTTATTGTGTGTTAAAAAAATCAAGATGAGCTGCATGCGATTTTTGTGAAGTATATATATATTATATATATATATATATATATACATAGGCTCCATGTTCCTCAGAATTAATAAAAATAATACATCTGCATAATTAAAGAAAAATGCATTAATTCAGCTATGGGGCTGATATCACTCCCAGGTGTCTGGGGTTTTGCTGGGCACAGGGGCCCTGGCTTAGCTGTTGCTCTGTGTAACAGGGGCCCCTGCTTTGGGCTGTCAAGCCTATCCCGGGCATACCTCTGGCCTGGAGGGCTGTGCTCCCTCGAGTCTGAGTGCATGGACATAACTTAATTTCCCAGCTCTAAGACACAAACAACGTGTGAAGACCATGAGGGAGCCAGCTGGTGGACTTCCCCCTCTTGAGCCAACAAAGAGGTGCAAAAATAGTGTGCACGTGTGTGTGAGTACATTAGTGTGAGTGCTAGTGCGTCACCCTATCTCTCCACTTTTGTCCACACCTTATGTTTAATTTCACCCTTTTCCCCATAGATTGTAAGTTTGCGAGCAGGGCCCGCTTTACCTAATGTATGGGGTTGTCTTCGTCTGTCAATACTAGTTTTGTCATACTCCTCGAATATATATGTATTGTATGAAGTGCTGCATAAATTCTATATAAAAGATAATGAAAATAATAATAATAGTGTGTGTGTGTTAGGATATAAGTTTGCATGCATTACAATGTTACAAGCTCTGTTAGGAATCCGTGTCACTTCGTGTAGTTCTGTATGGTAGAACTATCCCTATCTTAAATACACTAAAAATGACATGGCACCACTTCCCAAGACATTGACTTGTTTATTGCGGAGTAATTATTGCAATGTTATCTAATTATTTTCTCATACAAATGATTGCCAGAGTATTATTTCTTAATGAAGTACAAACATATTAAATGCATTTAATGATTTACAATTTCCATCGTCCTGCTTTAATAGAGGCTGTAACAATAATTAACCAAAAAATATGCATGTGGCAGACAAAGTTTGCACTTTGGCAGTTCATAAAAGCTGAAAACACAGCAAAAAATTGGGTAAACCAAGCTTCCAGAACCACCCATTCCCCTGATTAGGAGCATTTAATGCTGACCATGAAGAAAAGGAACTAGCAAGTGAACTTAACATCTGCCCTTCGAACTTAGATCAAACCTACATGCTTAATCAGCAGCGTAGTTAACAACTGTGAGAATAATGAATCGTCTGTTTAAATATAGAAAGAGTAAAAATACATTGTGCTCAAATAATACAAAAAAACAGGGTCCCTTTCAGACAGGAAACTATAAACCGTACAATGATTAACAAAATGAACTCATTATAATTATTTCATTTCAAATTCACATATAACCCTGGAAGTGCTGATCTTGTTTCTGTAGTTCTCCTTGATGACTATATATATATATATATATATATATATATATATTATGCACACTGACCAACTGGCACAAACAGTAATACTATAGGAGCAAGTTACACAAACAGTAAACTCAGGAAATGTTCTCCATAGGCTACATTAACTTAGTGGCTTACGTGTCTTTTCTGAAGATAACGTTTGAAGGAATATGCAGTTATGGCCAGATAGTGATCTCTTTTACTAAAACCAAACCTTTTATATATGATTGTAACCTTGACATCAGGTTAGCTCAAATATAGCTTATTTGCACTGGGACTGACCTTGAGCTGTTTCCAAGAATTCACTATTTGCTGTTGTCTGCAGAGTGGAAAGGCCTAAGAAAATTTCTTGCAAGTTCATCTACACTCAAAATTCCTTACAAGTTCACCTACATTCAGCAAGTAGCAATAACCTGCGACCTAAACTTTTCAACACCACTGCTAAGAAATCCCGTTGACTTTAACAACGTCCACTTGACTTGCTCTATATTCCGCACAGGGTGACTATGCCTTTTGGATTTCATGGGACATATTGCTTCAATGTAAGGACCTGTCCAGGTATGTATGTGTGAGAAAGGACCAGCAGGTAGATATAGGTGAGCATTAATGAGCATACGTACATACATGTAAGCGAGAGCATGCTTGCACGTACATAGGATAGTGTCTGCTGACAGTGTTGACACAATATGTTTACAGTCTCTAGACTATAAACTTGCGAGTAGGGCTCTCTTTCCCTAATGTATCGGTTTGCCTTAGTCTGTCAGTTCCAGGTTTGTCAATTGTAAGAAACATTGTGTAAATTGTTGGCCCCATATAAATATAATATAATAATAATACAGCACATGTGCACCAACCTTCTGAAGCCACCCCTATGTCAATATACCAAACAAGAAATGTGGGCGCCCTAGTCAATACTCAACATTGGCCTCTCACCAGAAACCCACAAGACATGGTCCATAAAACTAGAATGCAAAAATTGTTGGAATCAGCCCAGAAAAAATACTTCTCCGTGTACTCCATAGCCACTCTGAACCAAGCTGGTGAGTGTTATAGGGCAATTTTATCAGGCCATAACGTGAAGCGTAAAGTGGGTTTGCCATGTCTTTTGTCTAAGACCCTAGTACAACCTAAATGTATTGCACGTCTACCTTTCAATTCTAAATCAACTTTGCCACAAATCTATGCAATTAACATACTTGTCTAGTAGTTTCTATTAAAATCCAGAAAATCAAACATTAATCCAACGTGAACTGTTCCTCTTCTTTTGCATGCCTTATTTTAGGCTCGTTAGTATCTCCCATGTGTTTCCATTTTAATGCTGATACGGCTTATCTTATTTCCAGTCCATAAATAACGGGCAGTCTGGTGGAAGGGGGTGGCAATGAGCGCAGCTTCTTTCCCAGCCTTCTAAAGGAATTGATAAAAGTATGTGATAAATTGTAAGCTCACTGGATACTGACCAGACCAAATTTCAGTCAACACTTCTTGGAAATAGTCACTGTGTGTGAAAAGCTCTTTGTAGGCATAAAGCTTACGTGTTTTGGTTTTTTTTACCACTGTAAAGGATTCAAAGTCAGACTAAGTCCAGTCTTCTATTCAATGAACTACCATGGGAGCGGCAAACACTCATATTTTCATACTGGCGTGTGAAATGGTTCAGTTGTAAAATATTCTAGCTGCAGGTTATATAATTAATATATCACACACACACTGACATGCCATGATAACAAGATTATCAGTGTTATAATGTTATGGCTGATCAGTGTGTGTCTATATATATATATATATATATATATATATATTGTCAAAAAACTGAGGGCCACAGCAGATCCTTGATGGCAACATCTAGCCCGCCAAACTTTTTCTTCCAGAGAGGATGTATATTATTGCCACCGCTCTGATTTTTAATTTTCAATCTACTTACATAGAATGTAAGCTCAGTTGGTCAGTAAGCTCATTGCATGATGGCACTATGTAATTTGCTATATGTTTATAGAGCAAATAAGGTGCGATAGTAATAAGAAAAGTACCATTTTCCATTTTTACTGAACCTCTCCCTTTAAAAGCTTCGGTTGTTGATGAAAGGCAAAGGAAGTATAATGATACGGTCTTGCTTCATATTGCTGACCCCTTTCCCTGTTTAAAAACCATGGCGGAGGCTGCTTTTTTAAGATGGGTGCCATAGAATCGGCCCCATGCTGCGTGCACAGGGGTAGTTGGAGGG